>APFE031476901.1:107983-118371 GCA_000404065.3 Pinus taeda
TCTCCCAATCAAACAAAAATCAAAAGGGCAATAAGACGTTAAAGCAAAATAATATAAAACTAAAATTTTATGTCAACCAAGGTGGAGGGAAGATAATATAGTTTAATAATAAAATAAAAATTTATTACGGGAAAATCACATCGGAGTTTTTACGCGTAACAATTATAAAAATCCCTTACACTTCAGTTCCCCTCATTGTCGATACCTCCATATCCCAATCGCGGATAATCATAAGTCATAAGCCATTAAATGAAGTGTTCCCTGTTTTGTTTCAAAGTTTTATTCAAAACTTATGCATTCGTTGAACTGGTAGGTTAGTTATGAATGGTGGAATGGTAAGTTAGTTGTAGTTTAAATATTAAAATAAGTTATAATATTTAATATGTAATTTTAAATTAGTTAATTATTAATTAATATAATTTATCTTAAATAAATTTAATTTAAGATAATTAATTTAGATTAATATTAATTGGTTAGGAATAGTTTTAATTAATATTAATTTAGTTCAATTCATTAATCATATTTTAATTAATTAATTAGTTTAGTTTTCATAATTAAAAATTAAATTAGAATTAATTATTAGATAATTAAAATTCTAATTTAAGATTTAATTTTTAACTAGAATTTTGATTTTTAGCCTACAACAGAAATTCTAGAATTGTGCCAGAATTGACTCACCAACTTTGGAGGCCCATAGATTGAGTTTTACTTGGACAAATGAGGCCCAAGATAGCTCATTGGAAAGATAACATCAATGAGTATATTTCTGAGAAGGTTTCACTAACAGGTTTGGTCATTTATTGTGTCAAAAATCAGGCAGAAGATCAAGCTACGAATTTCTAAAACAAAATCAATTTTCTAAGTTTTATTTTCTGCATTTTCATTTGTCCAGGACTCTTTTCAATGTAGATCCATTTGTCAATAACACCCTTGGCCAATTAAACCATCCCAGCATTAATAGAAAGCTTACATTTTATTTTCAATTATTTATTTAAATATAATTTGATTGGATTTGATTTAATTGCCAGAAATGATATTTTGATTATGTTAATTGCATATTAATTTATTTTGATTTATTTTTGTAGGGAAATAGTGGAAGAAATATGGACAAAATATCTCAATCAATGAGAATGCTCCAACAATTGAATATTAGAATTTTTGAGCAAATAAAATTGGATTTGACAGATTTACCTTCAACAAACTTTTCTCTCAAAAATTCCTTTACAAATATTATAAATAGTAGATTGCAGCATGTAATAGTGGCTGCTCTCCTCTACAATTTTAGACTTCTAAAAGCACTATTGTAATAGGAATTTAGAGTTGTAGGAGGGAGGAGAGAAAAACTCAGATCTGGGGATATTGATGATTTTTCCTTTGTATCTTGAATTATGTATGAGGGGCAGAGTTTGCACTACTATGGCTCTAGTTTTGAAGGCAAAAGTTCAAGCAATGTAAAGGACTGTTGGAGACCAAGGTCAGAGAAATGGATGCAATAAATTGGTATTTCTAATACTAATGTTTCAAATATCAGTTTTATTTTTATAGTAACGAGAATGTCTCATTTTATTCATGTTTGTGCATTTTTGTCAATATGGGTAATTTGTCTCAATGTTGTTATTATGTATCTCTGTTCTTATGGATTAAATTCTGATTTCTGAGTAACTACTTACTTAGAAATCTATCTTTTAAAACTGATTTATTAAATAGTAATGTGTTATGAACTATTTCTGCATATTATTGTTTAATTATTGGATTTATTGATTTGATAATCAATATCGTTTTTGTGAACTACTTCCTGGAATGTTGTCGGTTTATTATTTCAGTTACAAGGTCTCAATAGGATTTGTTTTGATATCCATAATATCAGTTAATTGAACTACTTCATTAACTTGATATTTATTATAAGCAAGACATGTTTAAATCCCAATATTTTAATTATCTTACTCTTAGTTGGGTTAGATCTATATCTGCCTAATTAAGATATGATTTAGATTAGTTTCTTTTGCTTGCATTATAGAATAAGCTTTCATTTAGATTAATTTCTATATTCTTTTAAGTCCTCTTCTTGAAGAGGCAAAATTTTAGTTGTGGCTTGGCTAAACCCAAATCAGCTTAAGGATCATTCTCTTGCCTGATCATCAAGAAGAAGTGATCTGATATCCATGTCAATTGGTAGTTAAAGATATATAATAAACCAACAGTGATAGGGCAAAAGTAACTGGACCTAGTTAAACTAGTCAGAGCCACTAATTCAAATGGAAAATGAGCTTCTTTAAGGTTTGGACTGGGTGGTATCCCCCAATGTTGTTGCAGCGATTTTTAACACATCAATGGATTCCCCAGCGGAGTCGCCAATTTGTCATGCGGAAAGAGTTATTTTTGCGGACAAAACTAACCTCCCTAGGAGTCTAAGACTCTCTAGTGACAAACAAGACAATTAAGAGCAATCCTTCTCTAAACATACATCATTCTATGAGAAACCAAGTGTTTTTCGATCCTACCTCAAGTCCAACGCTCGTTGTAGCAGTCCAGCCTCGCTGATCCAGATGAGCTCCTCCTTCACTTTGAAACCTGCATACACTAACAATCAAACGATTACATAACACCTGAATATTCCATAAAACAAAGCATGTTCAACATATAGACCAAGGAGTATATGAAACAATTCATTAACAACAAATCATTGAGAAGAATGGACTTATTTGTATTAAGGAAACAAAAAAGAAACCATTACAACCTGAGCCTTGGTGTTGTGCAAGTTCCTCCCAGGGTCCAGCAAGAGTTTTCCTCTACTTTGACAAGCTCACCCACTTCCAAATGAACAAGAAAGGATGGTAATCTCTCCTCACAAGTTTACGATGGAAGTCCTAATTCCAGCAGCATCTACCCTTTGGAATGTTTAGCTTTCAAATTCACCTCCCTTGGCCCAATCCCTGTATTTATAGTGTTCTAGAGGAATTTATTCACTTCCAACATCAATGGGATACTCCCTCTTTTGGATGGGGTAGCTCCTCTCTTGATGGGATAAGTTCCTCTATCATAGGGATGCATGAACCATCTGGAGGCGCTCAATACACGTCAAACACTCTTCTAGAAAGCTCTAGAAGTGACCACAAGTAACTTTTTTAAGATGAAACTCGCGCCTTTTGACCTTTACAGGGGTACGCACCCATCCCTTGACTTACAGAGCGTACAAGTACGCAGGTACAATGAGCTTGGGATGCGTACACGCAGGCAAGGTAGAGAGAACCTGCGTACCCAGAGATAAACAGTTTTTTAGTGACTTTCTCTCTTTTTTGAAGTTTGACATGAAGAGCAAAGGTATAAGGCTTGACAAGGAGGATAATATGACTATTGATGGAGCCATATTAACTACAGATAGTAATGGTGACAAATTTCAGTGTAACAAGGAGGGCTTGAGAATTTTTTATTATTGGAGTCTTTTCAATTTTAACACTTTATTCAAATCACGATGGCTCCTCTTAAACTTCCAATTTGGAGTTGTATCCATGGACGTGCATCTTCCAATACTCCACCTGAAGTGGTAAGACTCTTGTCTCAGGTAAAATTAAATGGTAAGAAAAATTATTCTGCTTTTAATCATGTCTTTCAATTTATTCAAAATGTTTTAAATTATGATTTTGAAGGAATTGATGAAGGCATTTTATGCAGAATTTTTACTATCACATTTGCGACAAAAGCCAGAAACTGGTCTAAAACTCTTCCAATTGCCTCAATTCGCAGTTGGGATCAATTTGTTACAATTTTCATTTGTAAATTTGATGGCTATGATTATGAACAGGTATGTGAAGAAATTGAATATCTACGAAGATTTGAAAATTAGTCTGTTAATGATTTTAATATTCAATTTCACTTGAATTGTTTAAGATTTAAAGTTGAAGATAAACCTATGGAAGAAGAATCACTAGATTGGTTTGAATATATTTGTTCTCTTCCTCCCATTCACATCCATATCAAATTAGTTCAAGTTTTGTTTCATCCCCTTCTAACATAAATGAGAATTTCAATATGGAGGTGCAAATAAATTGTGATGAAGTGGTTTCACAAAGCTTGAAAAATATTTCTAATCAAATACAAGAAGACAACAACAACAATTTTGAAGAAAGAGCCGCCTTGAAATCTGAAAGCTACTTTGAGGCAAATTCAGAAAATCAGATTGGAAATCAGCAAGTGCAAGCAGCAATCAAAGTAAATAACAAAATGCAAACTGCTATACAAATTTCTGAATTTTTCCATGATGAACAAATGCTGAAATTAGAGCAACAAAGCAGCGTTCTTCAAGAAAGCATGAGCATGCAAAGGAATGATCTGCAATCTGAAATTTACAATGAGCATAATGCACAAGAGTTCTCAAATAGAGACACTTTTAAATACATTATTTCAGGTTCACATTTTTCCCTTTATCCTGATATTTTTAATGATGGTAATTTTTCCTCTCTTGGTATTAATGATATTTCATAAAATATAGAAGCTGATCTAAATGAATTACCATTAAGTTTTTATCAAGATAGGAAAGAAATTAATGATCATTCTTTTGCCATTAATGAACATGAAATTCTTGTTCCTCCTTATTTGGATATATTGGATGAGATTGAAGGGAATTCTGAAGAATCTTGTAAAGTCATTTATGATAATTACTCTGACATCGAGGATGTTGGTTTCTATTCTTCTCAAGAGAATCCTCATGATAAAATTCAAATAATATCTGAGAATGAGGAACGCTTCAATTTAGAAATCATCCCAACCAATCCTCATTTTAGAGTAGAAATTTATCTTCACAATTTCACCATTCAAGAAAACATTCCAATTTATGATGCATATCATGATCAAGCTCTCATTCCTACTCATAATCATAATTCGTTTTCTAGTTCACAAGTTGGATTTCGAAATTACTCAAATTCCATGATTCTGGTCAATCCTTATAAAAAAAAAATCATTTCAAAACAATCCCAATTGTGCTGTAACATTAGTTGTAACAATAGTGATTTCATTTTATTTTGTTTCCTCACTTCTTTTGTTTAAAATTATATTTTATTTCTAATCTTATTTTTTAGATTTTTGACACTTTATGTTGGCATATTGAGCACTTTACTATCAAACATTGAATTGATGCATTGCCCTATTTGAAAATTGAAGTTTTATATTATAATCAAGAGCGTCAAAACCTATTTCAATTTCAATTTCAATCAATTCTAATGTTTTATCAAAAGCTTCTATCTTCTCAAAGGCAATATCAACAAGAGAATGTATTTTCATAAATTTGCTAGCAATCCAATTTAATTAATAATTTTCCATTTCATTTGAAATATTTCCATCCATTTTTCATTAATTCATTTGAAAAATATTTGGAAATTTTTCCCTCAAAGAAGATTGTTAATAGCTTAACATGTATACATAACAATAACGATTTTTTCTAGGCCTTTGAATTTAAAAGTTCATATCCACAATCTGGCCTGTTATCTCTTTCCTTGAACATTTCACAATCCTTAATAGAAATCCATCCAAATTTCCATGATCCAATTCATATTCAATTGGAAAGGAAATTTCAAGAGAAGGAGATTTTAAGTAAGCTTATAAAAATAGCTGTACATTCTGATTACATATTTATCTTCCTCAGTTTAGTTAGATTTGTACTTTTATTACTAACATTTGAATTGTACATACATGTGGGAATTAAAATGAGAAAATGGTTACACTGGTAATATGACTATACCTAGTCATTTTCATGTATATGGTTAGAATAGGAGGAGAATTAATTTAGTTAGTTTGTTTTATGTAGTTAATTTGTTTTTAATAGTTGTGCAAATTAAAAAAATAAAACAAAGCAATCAGCCCTTCCCATACATGTTCAGTGAAAACATTTTCTTCCTATCATAAAATTTTAATTCTTCCTTGCCTTTTTAAAATTTCTCACAACAATATCTCTGCTCTGTCTATTTTGAATAATGTATTGATTAAATTCAATTAAAATTGCACTTGGCATCAATTGCCTCAAAGCCACTTTTCTTCATTTCGAGATTTCCTTCTAAGATTTTCTTTTGAAATTTATATGATAAAGCTTTTGAGGATATAAGTGCTTCATGATCTCATTATCCCACAAAATGTATGACTGCCTATGATAAGATTAATTCTAATTCAATCATTATTAGTCAGTCTAACCTTTCCCAGTAATCATATGAAGTTCATATTATCTTCCTCAAAATTTTCTAAGTTGACCTTAAGGATGTCCATTCTGCTGTGTGCATACATTCAAAATCTATTTTGATATTTTTCCACAATTAGTGGCTTTATCCCATTATGACCTTTAGTTTATTATTTGATGCTACAATACGCATAATATTCATTTACTAAAGGCATTATTGAACAGTCACTATAACAATATAGATTCTTCTCAAGTTATTCGGAATAAGTAGAGGTAATAAATTATTGTTTCAATTCAAAAGGGAACACCATTTTCATATTTATTTTTGGTAAATTTTATATTTCCTGAACATGAATAAACATATTTTATTTACGCTGATTTCTCACTCTGATTTAGAATAAATAATGAAATGATTTTGAACAAAGGCAAAATTTTTATAAATCCAACGAAGGATTTGAAAATTCATGAAGTAAAAACTATAGGGAATTTCCTTCCAGATATGCATTCACAAGTTCATTCTCATCTAATATTAGTTTCTCTTTTCCTTAGTTTACTTTTTATTTGTGATCTATTTTATTTGTAGGTTTGTATTTGTTTTCAAAACTTAATGTAAGCAGCAAACCAATTTCAGATTTGCAATAGGTTTAGGGAAATTTTATTTGTGTTTTATTAGAATTTAAGCACTTTTTAGTTTTGCTTTCATTCATTAGAAAACCGAAGTGAAATTTAAAACATTATCACAAGATTCATGTTTGAAATGCTTCGACTTGATTTTCATATTGCTAATAAAAGATCTCCGATAATCAACTTACCTATATTGTGACAACCACATAATTCCGGACCCGATATGAAATTAAAATCAAATTCATAAAAATATCGCGCCCGTTCAATCGTAATAATGGTAGGAGCATAAATCTAAAAAGACCGATGTCACGGATCCGATATGTTATTAAAATCCCATCATAAAGTTATTGGTCCACTCTTCATCGCATATCAGCATTGCAAGAATCATATTGTGTTACATCGGGTACCCAAAGTTTGCCGATTGCCAATTAGCTACGTTATCCATTGCATCGCCGATATCGCAATCGCTTCATCGCCTTTTTTTATGCTCATATCACCTCTCTGAATCTGCGATGTGTGTTTCATGATATGGGAAGCACAATGTAAATATTCTCCGATCCCCAATATAATATTTCTTTAATGATGCACTCACTTCATTTCATTGCACATGTTCTTATCGGCAATTTGTTATTGCAATCTCTGATGTGATAACCTCCAATGCATGCCTTTGAGCCATTAACATTTAATCAATATATGGCATAACAACAAAGGTGAAGTCTTGCAAATTAAAATTCAAGCATTGTGAAGAGACATGGGATGCGAATCATCTGATACGGCGATGTGTTATTTCAAAAGCGAAGCTTGGGTAACCACTATGGTAAGAAAGCAGTTATTGACCAATTTGCGGCATATTTAAATCACTTTGATTTCTCATATATTCCAGTTTTAAATATATAATTCCATAATTAAAAATAGAATTCAAGACCTCTCTATCTTCATATCTAAATTTTATTATTTTGGACTTGGTCTTGATTCTGGACAATTTATAAAATCATAGAGTTTATATGAAACTAATAATATTTTGAGAAACAGGTATTACTGCAAATTATCATTCTCATTTTTTATGCATTTGTTTTCCCTTGAACACTAAGCATTCCATTTTACATTTTGTTTCTTGCTTTAGTTTAAATAGAATAAATAATGATTTTGGGTTATAGGATTTCGATTAGTTTTCCTTCTTCATGTTTTAATGTTAACTAAAAAAAAAAAGAAGTCAGCTAGTATTGGAGAAACTGATACCTTTCAGGTAAGATCAAAAGCAATTATCCAATGATAAGATTCATGTACCCACTTTCATTAATTTCCATTTCGTTACTTTAGTTTCAGTTTTGTTTTTCTGATATATAAATATGTTTTCAAGCTCTTCATAAAAGCTTCTAATCCTCTCCCAGATCATATTTTCAAAATCTGTACTCTTCTTCTGGCTTTATTTCAAGAAGCAGCAATAATCTTCGTCAAAACAGCTACACTAGGAAGTTTCTCAACCTTTAGTTTGTTTCTTTAAGCATTCTTTTTATTAGAAAATGATTAAGATGATGCTTTGAAACAAGAAGACTAATATCAAACAGAAAGTTTTCATTGTTGCTGAGTTTTATCGTCACTGTTATACCAAAAAGCCTAAAGCATCTACAACCCTACAAGGTATGATTTTTATAATTCTCGACATAAGAATAAATGATTACACACTTACTTTCTTTTTCTTCATATTATTGAGACATTGGCATAAACATTCTTGTTTGAGTTTATCTTTCGAAACTTGGATTTTCCTTTCCATTTTTAAGATTTCTTTGTTTTTATTTTTGTTTGTTGATTTCTTTCTCATTTTAGCATAAGAATTCTTTTCCTTTGGTTTTCATTTTTGATTTTGGTGATTATGCCATGATTTATATGGAAGGCCTACTTGTTACCTAACAATGGTCAGCATACATGGATAAAAATTGTTAATAGTCACCTATTAGCTTTTTCTTAAATCTTTTAGTAAAGTTTGATTTTCTTATTATAAAGGTAGACATACTTAAGGAAGAAATTACCAATTTAGAGAAGTTGACAAAGTATCATAAAATTTGGGGAAATTTCTTTTTCATCAAAATTGTAATCATTTTCAGTTTTCAATATTTTATTAAGATCTTTCAAAGTTCTATTATCAGTCTAGAAAAGTTATTTTTAACCAAATAAAGACACTTTACAGCAAAACACCTTTAGCTCTGAAATTGTCATTCTTAACTCTTAAGGAGGCAATGATTGTCCCTGTCCTAGAAAGTCTTATTTTTCTAGAGTATGATCCAGAAGTATATTTAAACTTAAAAGATAGGTCTCATCATGAACCTGCTTACCATGATCATAGGGGAAAAATAGGCTGACATTACGAACACTGCTAAACAAACCAGGGTAATGGCTTATGATTGCAAACAATTATAAGACAAGGGGTCTCATCACAAGCCAACTTGTTCAGTTTAATTATAACCAATGAATGGCACTGTCAATTATGTGGCTACCAAACCAGGACAATGGCTTTTAGGAACAAAAAAATAAAAATAAAAATAATAAAATAATAAACATATATAAATGGATTTATCTTTAGGTCAATAATTCTTAAAGAGATGGGATTCTGAATCATTTATGATTAAAAGGTAACTCTGTCGAGACTATAGATGTTGTTGGTAGCAGTGGCTGTACCTGTGACAAATGAGTATATTTCAAAAGCTAAGCTGTAAAGTGACCCCTTCTTTATCTCTACAACTAATTAAGGACTGATATAGAGTTTTGAAATATTTTAATTTATGAGAAATTTTGCGAAAAATTACAATTAGATGATTCTTGTTTTTATTCAGACTAATGAACCTAGTCAAGCAATCCAAAAATAATTTTATCTTCTTTAATTATTTTTACTTTAATTTTAGGAAAATCGCATTCATATCAAACAAAGATAACTGGTTCTTCTCCCGCGTGTTGCCATTGTTGTGGTAAAAACACAACCCCCTCATTATTTGAATTGAACAAGTAAATAATGGGGACCCTTTTTATAAACATTTTGGCTAAACACCTTTTTGGATTTTTATTTAGTTGATTGCCCTACGCTTTTCTTAATTTATAATTTTATTTGGATACTTGTTTTGATTGCTTTATTAGAATCGATTTTTATAAGCTTCCCACTGACGCTTGTTTCACCTCATTTGGTCAACTGGTTTGAAAATGACACCCCTTTGAAAGTCTAATCATTTTTGTAGCCTGGGATAAAAATGCATAAAATGTACAATATTGCATTTTGTAAATAAATTAGTTCAATAATGCATTCATTTTAAATATTAACCTGTAGTGAGTTTTTACTAACATTTCTCCATTTTTAGTTATGGAGCCAAATCATAAAGCATCGAGATTTTAGTAATTTATTCCGATTTTCAAATAGATCACTAATCTTGAAAACCCAAACATCCAAGTGGTTGTAGTTTATTTTTATTATTTTTATTTATTTTCCAAATGGGTGTTGTTTAGAAACTAAAATTCATAAAATAAAACCAAAATAAAATTGATATTTAATGTTAAATTTTAAATTAATTAATAATTAATTTAATTAAAATAAAATTTAATACATAAAATATGA
>APFE031476901.1:118842-143788 GCA_000404065.3 Pinus taeda
GCAACAGAAATTCCAGAATTGTGCCAGAATTGACTCATCAATTTTGGAGGCCCATAGATTGAGTTTTACTTGGCCAAATGAGGCCCCGGACAGCTCATTGGAAAGATAAAATCAAGGAGTATATTTTTGAAGAGCTTTCACTAACAGATTTGGTTATTTATTGGGTTAGAAATCAGGCAGAATATTGAGCTATGAATTTCTAAAACAAAATCAATTTTCTGAGTTTTATTTTCTGCATTTTCATTTGTCCAAGCCTCTTCTCAATGTAGATCCATTCGTCAATAATATCCTTAGCCAATTAAACCATCCCAAGCATCAATAGAAAGCTTACATTTTATTTTCAATTATTTATTTAAATATAATTTGATTGGATTTGACTTAATTGCCAGAAATGATATTTTGATTTTGTTAATTGCATATTAATTTATTTTGATTTCTTTTTGCAGGAAAATAGTGGAATAAATATGGACAAAAGATCTCAATCAATGAGAATGCCCGAGCAATTGAAGATTAGAATTTTTGAGCAAATAAAATTGGATTTGACAGATTTACCTTCAACAAACTTTTCTCTCAAAAATTCCTTTACAAATATTATAAATAACAGACTCCAGAATGTAATAGTGGCTGCTCTCCTCTGCAATTTTAGACTTCTAAAAGCACTACTGTAATAGGAATTTGGAGTTGTAGGAGGGAGGAGAGAAAATCTCAGATCTGGGGATTATTGAGGATTTTTCCTTTGTATTTTGAATTATGTATGAGGGGCAGAGTTTGCACTACAGTGGCTCTAGTTTTGAAGGCAAAAGCTCAAGCAATGTAAAGGACTGTTGGAGACCAAGATCAGAGAAATGGATGCAATAAATCGGTATTTCTAATACTACTGTTTCAAATATTAGTTTTATTTTTATGGTAATAGGAATGTCTCATTTTATTCATGTTTGTGCACTCTTGTCAATATGGGTAATTTGTCTCAATGTTGTTATTATGTATCTCTGTTCTTATGGATTAAATTATGATTTCTGAGTAACTACTTGCTCAAAAATCTATCTTATAAAACTAATTAATAAATAGTAATGTGTTATCAACTATTTCTGCATATTATTGTTTAATTATTGGATTTATTGATTTGATAATCAATATCATTTTTGTGAACTACTTCCTGGAATGTTGTTGGTTTATTATTTCAGTTAAAAGGTCTCAATATGATTTGTTTTGATATCCATAATATCAGTTAATTGAACTACTTCATTAACTTGATATTTATTATAAGCAAGACATGTTTAAATCCTAATATTTTAATTATCTTGCTCTTAGTTTGGCTAGATCTATATCTACCTAATTAAGATAGGATTTAGATTAGTTTCTTTTGCTTGCATTTAGAGTAATTTCTATATTCTTTTAAGTCCTCTTCTTGAAGAGGCAAAATTTTAGTTGTGGCTAGGTTGACCCCAAATTAGCTTAAGGATCATTCTCTTGCCCGATCAGCAAGAAGAACTGATCTCATATCCCTGTCTATTGGTAGTTAAAGATACATCATAAGCCAACAGTGATAGGGAAAAGGTAACTGGACCTAGTTAAACCAGTTGGAGCCACTAATTCAAATGGAAAAGGAGCTGCTTTAAGGTCTGGACCGGGTGGTATCCCCCAATGTTGTTGCAACGATTTTTGAGGCATCAACAGGTACCATATGCAATTTACTATGTTAGTAGGAATTTGGCTCCTATTGACTTAAACTACACAGTGTCTGGAAAAGAATTCCTTGTTGTCATCTATGCCATCAACAAGTTTCGGCACTATATTACTGGTTACCCAACCTTTGTACATGTTGGTCATGTAACCATCAGGTTTCTGATGAATAAACCCATTACTCCTAGTCATATTACAAGATGGCTTTTGTTACTTCAAGAATTTGACATTACTATAGTGCACAAACCAGGGAAGCACAATGTGGTTGTTGATTTTCTGTCTAGGTTAGAAAATAATGCCAAAGCGACACCTATCGAAAATAGCTTTCTAAATGAATATCTCTTTGCAATTTCCACTAACACTCTGTGGTATGTAGATATTGCTAACTATCTTGCTACAGGGAAGGTACCTCGTCATTTGTCATATAAGGATCAATGGAAAATTATTCATAATAGTACCCGGTATTCATGGATGGCAGGACACCTCTTTCATACAGGCCATAAGGTGTTGCAAATGGGATACTATTGCCTTCTATCTTTCGCAATGCTTGATATTATGTCCGAAGGTGTGACAGTTGTCATTGGATGGGACAACCCAGGAAATTCGATGAAATGCCATTACAGCCCTATATAGTCCTTAAACCTTTTGATAAGTGGGCCATCGATTTCGTTGGGCCCCTCAACCCACCTTCTCACCAAAAGGTTCACATCCTGTTCTGTAATGATTATGTGACTAAGTGGGTGGAAGCCAGAGTTGTTGTGAAAGAAATAGAACAGGGGGTTAGAGATTTCCTTTTTGAAGATATTTTTTCCTGATATGGTACCCCAAGAGAAATTGTTTCAGAAGGAGGAGCACAATTCACATCCCACATGATAGGAAGGCTTATGCAGAAATATAGGGTTAAACACAAAGTGACAACTACTTACCATCCCCAAGCAAATGGACATGTAGAAAGTAGAACAAGGTATTAGAAAATATCTTCACAAAAACTATAGCAAGTCATTGTTGGGATTGGCCGCAGAAACTTCCAGAAGCTCTTTGGGTGTATAGGATGGCATTGCGGAATACAACCGTGTTTTCACCATTTGAGCTAGTCTATGGGAAATACCCCTTGTTTCCAGTAGAGCTCAAGATCAGTATTCTCAGAATGGCTTTGGAAGTGGGGTTAGACTTATCAGAGGCACATGAACACTAGTTGGAACAACTCAATGAGTTAGAGGAGATTCGTTCAGTAGTTGTCCAAGAAACTTTTGCTATCCAACAATAGAGAATGAAATGGCATGATAGATTTATCAAGAATAAAGTGTTTCATACATGAGATTGGGCATTGCTTTATGACTCCCAGTTCAAAGATTTTAAAGGAAATCTTCACACTTATTGGATGGGACCCTATGAAGTGAACTCTATATTCAACAATGGAACAGTCGGATTGGTTACAGGAGATGAAAATCATACTTCCTTCCTAGCGAATGGATACCGTTTGAAGTTATATCACCGTACAACTTCTAAGGATGCCTTCATCAAACATATTTATGATACATATGGTTTGATGGTTGTTGGTGCAGAGAATACTCTCTCTGCCTGTTGTTAAAAAAAATAAAAAATCATATAATAGTAATATGATGTTACTACTTACTTGTTTGTCTTTTGCAGGAATAAGAACCGAATTATGACAAAGAGAAACTGAGAAATTTTCCAAGAAACACTCAGTGTTGTTACTCCGTTGTTGCTATTACTCCATCGGTGTTGTTACTCCGTCAGTGCTATTACTCCACCATTGCTCTTATTCCATTGGTGCTGTTACTCCACCGTTGTTGTTACTCCACCGGTGTTGTTACTCCGCCGGTTCTATTACTCCACCGTTGTTGTTACTTCGTCATTGCTATTACTTCGTCGTTACTATTACTCTACCAATGTTGCTACTCCACCGTTGCTATTACTCCATTGGCGATGTTACTTTGCCGTTGTTGTTACTCCGTTGGTGCTGTTACTCCACCTTTGTTGTTACTCCATCGTTGTTGTTACTCTGTCGATGTTGTGACTCCATCGTTGTTGTTATTTCATCGGTGCTATTACTCCACCATGAATTTCACTCTGTCGGCACTATTACTCCTTTGGATATTTTTTCTATTACTCCACTACTAGGTAGGTTAGCAAGTACACCTTCATTGACTCTTATGGATTTAATTAAAATATTCCCAAAAAAGAGACTGGTACATACCACGAACAACCGCATTTATGTTGGGGGGTTTCCTGTCACAAATAAATGACAATGTACCTAAAATTGTATTTATATCATATCATTACCAAATCTAAAGTGAACGGAAACAAAAAATATTGTGATTTTGTAATCATGATTCCGAACATTAGAATTTGAAAGCATATGCCACTTTCAACCACCATAATCATTCACCTATGCTACCATAACCTGCCATTATTTTGTTGCTTTTCAAGGTGTACCAGTCATTTTTACCATTCTTTTACCTAACGGCCACCATGCTACTATTATTTCCATCCTTAGTTTGGATTGTTGTTACTCTCCCCCCATTAGCCGACTAAATCCATTGTGTTGATCTTGTTCCTGCAACGATGGGTGGGTTGGTTGTGCACCATGAGTCAGTGGATACAACAATGGTCCGAAATAATTGGGCAGTATGGAAGGTTTTGAAAATGCAGGGTGGAATGTCTATCTTGACAGGTTGTAGGGGTTTAGCGAAGTAATTGTGATTGAATTTTCACTCAATTTAGAGGAAGGGAGCTCTTAGGTCTGGGGGATAGAAATCCCTATTATAGAGGAAGCCATTGGGGAGGTCAATAGGTTACCCTAGGAAGGACAAAGATGGTCTTCATGAAGAACCTCCCTCTCAGAGTTCCCCGAAGCATTTTTGCAAGCTAGAGAGAATTTTGTTCAGAAATTCTGGGGCTATGACCAGAATTCATTACCACACCAATGGGGTGAGATAACATGTTTTGTAATAAGAAACATAACCTGAGAGGGGAGATATATCACTTTGTTTAAATATCATTTCAAAGTATTGGTTCACCTCCAGTTTCCACAGTTGGAAGCCTTCTCATTGAATATGCCTTTCTTCCTATCAAAAAGTCTCCAGCTGATGGTGCAATTTGCCTGACGTTCACGAGAAGTTACGGCAGTCACTACCAACCATGGGCTGGTTAGGCTGTTAGTAATGCATGCAATCAATCAATTTCAAATCTCATGGGAAACATTCCAGGATTCTACAGAAGAAGACATAGTAGCTACTATAGCTGCTAGAGGAGAAGAGCCAAAAGCGATGGAGGAAGAGCCCGGGGAAAAGGAAAGACATGTAGACCAAGAAGAACCAGAAGAAATGGAGATGGAACCTGAGGAGCTGGAACAAGATTGGGAGCTGAACCAACCTCGACCATAGAACCGATGGAAGAAGAAATGTTACAGAAAGGAGCCGATATAGAAAGGGTCACCAGCACCACGGCCGAGGCTATCTCACAAGAAGCAACCTTGACTATGGAGCCAGTGGAACAAATTGGTAGCACTGTAATAAGAGAAGAGGTACCACAACAGGCTGAGGCAGAAGAATCCATTAACATTGTGGTCGAGGGTGTCCCACAAGAACCACCCTCAACCAATGAACCAATGGAGTAATATGAAATAGCATGACAGGTGTTGGAAGCCGAAAGAACTATGGGGCCAACAGAAGGAGGGACTATAGGTATAATGGATGGATTTGACATAATGATACAAGAGCCCATTTTTATCGATGCCATGATGGAGGAAATAATGTTAGCATCATCTGCTCAAGAATTACTGGATACAGAGGGTGATGTCACAGGAGAACCACCATCAGCCCGTTTGGCTCTGGCAATTGCTGAGGAATTAGATATTGAGGCTAACGATGCTCCACAAGAACTAGTATCAACCTCAGAACAGGGGACTACATAGACAGGGGTCTTGACCCAGAGTAGAGATGTTGTAGAAATAAGGAAAGAGCTTGAGGTCACAGTCAAGGCTGAGATAGACCAGGTAGAAAAATTCTTTCAATTCCCCTCTTATTTCTCCATTCCAAGAGGGGCAAGGGTGTCTCGCTATCCCCAATGCATAGAGAAGGACATTGCCATTCTGCCTATTTTGAATTTGTATGGGTCGATTAAAGGACCCGCTACCATAGGTATGTTGGCCACACAATTCCAGAGAGACGTTTTCCAGGAACCCTGAAGAGAGGAAGAGACAGGTGTTTCTGAAATAAGGGAACCTAGATGGTAAATGTTGGTTGAAACACCAATGGATAACCATCAAGTGAATCCATCACATACCAAGATAGCTTCACAGTGGGTCGAGGTAAGGGTCAATAAGAAAGCATTTGCTCCCAAGAAAGAGGGACCAAGCAGAGCAACCCTGCCGATTAAACATGTGCGTACTCCCTTGAGTAATCCACCACCTGCCGAACCAGCTACAGTACCGAATGGGGTGGTGTTCAAACAAGAATGGATAGAGTTATGTGAGCAATGGAGGCTGCTTGCTAAGTAGAAATATCAATTGTAATTCGGCGAAACGATGCAGCTAAGAATAGAGGTCAAGAGGCTCAGAAGGTAGGTACACCAGTTGAAGAAACAGGTGAAGAAACATAAGCAGTGAGCTAAGAAGCCAAAAGCCATTATGGACGAAGTAGAGACATAGGTAGAAGAAGTGGCAACAACCTCTGTTGCCACCCAGATAGACCCTACTAAGTATTTGTTCGAAGGACATGATTTTTCCTTGACAACTGAAGTACAAACCTGGAAATCCACCATGGTGCGATATCACAATGAAGTGAAGAGAGCCCAAGAACGAGAAGCAAAAACTATATTTGAATATGTGGAGTGCATAGATATAATGTGATTGAGGTATGAAAAGCAGCAACTCAAGGTGGCGCGACTAGAAAATCAAGTGGTAGAATTGAAAGCCAACAGAGAATAGATACTCAATTTAACACTGTAGGTGATGGCATGTCGCCTTCCTGCTTCCAGTTATTCTTTATTGTTGCATGAAAATTTTCTTTTCTTCTATTTGGAAAAAATCAACAAAGAAATTAGTCATGAGATTGAGCACGGTGTACAGTTCCTCTAGATATTGAGAGCCCATAATTTTCCAACTCAGCATTTGATGTGTGAGCTTTACATGCATGGGTATCTCCTGCGTGTTGATAGAGAATTTAATCTAGTCCCATATGTGGGGGACATTCATTTAAGGGCCCTCACCTCTTACACTCTTAATCAGATAAGTTGGCAGAAGGGTTTTAACATGTTCGAGTCAAATAAGGTCATGAAGCCTTTTATGGTAAGAGGAGAGCACAAGTGGTCTATGACTACGTACAATAAGCACAACACTTTTTTATAAATTGTGGGGAATAGGGAACGAATGTTGAAGACACAAAAGTGGTGCATTGATCTCTATGTCAAGCAATTAGTCATGCTTCAAGATGAGTCTCTTGATAGTTGCAAGAGAAGATGGATGATTTCACCCACGTCTGTCCAGAACAGAGAATCATTTAGAGCAACAAATTTTGCACGAGCACTCAATAGGGTGCCAAGGTACATGGCATGGAATTCAGTTTCAGTACCCTATCATTTGGTTGCCAGCAAAGCACTACACCATAGAATATAATGTACCAAATGATTGGTGGAAGGAAGTTCTTCTCTCAGAAGGGTTTAAGGTTCCAAGAATAGAAATGGGTAGGGAATATGATCTCGCTTGACTTCATGAAGCCCACAACCTATCCAATCCAGACCTGTGGAGGCAGTGACCTACATGAGGGCATGCAGAAGGTTAGATGGGCGAGATGTTTAGTGCCAAACTGGCGTACCTTTTTCCTCCATTTCCACTCCTCTTTTCATCCTTTTTGTATTCATTCACATATATTTACTATGCTAAAACTATTAGGTAATTCCCCTTTCTTCATCTCTTGGAATATTTAATTAATGAAGTAGTGTCATGAGGGTTTTGCCTATGCAAACCACTAAAACATGTTATGGCCACGTATTCTAGAGCATAGGTGTTGACCTCACGGGATATCATAGTAGTTTCTCGATTCACAGTAGCTAATTAACCATGATGAAATAGCATAACCAATTTACAACTGTTCTCAACCCATTTTGGATCATTAATGTTCTTGCTCTCTCGGCGCTGGTGTTATGTTGAACTGATGTATATCTTTGGGAATATATCTTCCAGGTTTTGGGGAGAGATTTTATCCCCTTTGTATTGTATAAAATCTGGGTCATTCTTGTATGAGGGGAGCCAGACCCTGATCTCTATTGTAACAACATTTTTTAGATTGATAAAGTACAACCATTTTTACTGTTCTATCCTTCGTTGTGAGTAGTGCAACCCTGATCAGAGAGCTGGACCTACTCTTCTGATCAGGTGCTGGGCGTTTTCCTGTTATGTGTGTTTTTCATTGCTGCATGTATTTCTTGGTTGTCGTTATACATTTCTTTAGATTACTATGAATGCCTTTTTAAGTTCTTCAGTTAGTTTTTATATTTGTTACAACAATGCTTTGATTTTGTAATCGCGAACCCTTGGTCGATGACAGATTGTAAACTTTCCCCTACATATACTTTGTGTTACCTTGAAAATAATACACACCCAGATTGATAAGTTAATGTAGGAAAGGGAGTGAATAAATTGTTCAAACCTGGACACCAACAATGAGTGCACCCCTTGGAAACCTATAATAGTACTCAGCTGGGAAGGGAAGACACGAGTGAAAATACAACACAAGCTGGAAAGCAGGTCAGCCAAGAATCGAAAGTGATGGTTAGACCAACAACACATCTGCAACAATATTCCTATAATTGCATACAAAACAGTTCATACAACTACGTAAGTTAAACAACATCCATTGCTAAAGAAACCAGAACAGTCCAACTACAGTAACAACATATGCATGAAAATGTGTTGACTCTTATTATATGAAGAAGTGGAAGTTCCAATCATACAATACATCCATGTAAACTTTCTAGCCCCAACAGTGGAATTTTACAGACACATCCACCTACTCCTCCAAAGAGATGTACTAGCTCTGTGTAATGGAGAAGCCAGGGCGTGTTACAATACTATCCAAGCTCTCTCCAGGATAGTCTTATCGAAAGCTTAGTTGACCAAAATCATATACAATGAGTTATGAGGGACTATTCATAGCAAAGGGTTGGGTGGCCCTTGACATTACCCTTTGTGACTTTTCAATTACCCTCATGACTCTTCACCCACTCTATGACTATTACATCCACTATTGACACTTGACTTACACTTGACATGACTTAACATTACAATGCACATGTACCCATGTGGACACAACTCGATTGAGCAAGCCAAACTAGACATCACTGTGACTTAGACAACCATGGAATTCCAACTCCTCAACATCTTCATGTTGATCGGAAATAACATATTGATGCCAAGATCTATAGTCCTTGATGGTGTCCATGTGTTCCATGGTGACATCTCTCTAAAACCTTACTCTTGCCTCCATAACATCAGGGTACACTACCCATGCTCCTCTGTCCAACTCATCTGAAATCATGTACATCATCATCTTCAAGGTGGTAGGACAAGCAACATACTTTTGCATGATGTCTACACTGATGGGCAAGTATGGACTGGTGGAAATGCGTATCAACTCATCCAAGTACGAGTCAAGCTCGAGTGGGACATGTTTCTTTGTCTTCACCTCGGTGAGAGTCCCAAGTGATGGAATCACGTGTACACACCAAAACATCCATACTTTTAAATACTCATGCATGGGAAGCCTATATGCTAGTGACGAACTGCGGGAGATCTTCGTAATTCTGGATTTGAATCTGGATACGTTCTTTCAACTCAATCGCATTGACCTTCATCATATTAGGAAAGTGAAGTGGGGCTCCCTTGTATGTTATGAAACCAGCTCACAAAAATATAGAGAAGAAATATCAATGCCTTAGAATTCATCCTCTTCAAGGGGGAAACCTCCTTTACATTACACAAATGGACAATTCTTGGATGATACAAATGACAAGACCTCTTTTCTATATATAGGAGTTTAAGGGAGCATAATATAATCAGAGCCAACATAGCAATAATAATATAAGGGAAAAATAATAACAATATCAGGACTACATGGGCACAATAATATAATAAGGGGGTTGTACTAATAACAATAAGGGGTTACACTAGTAGTATAGGTACCTAACATGCCCCTCTCCTTCAAAAAGTGTTTTCTTCAATGCTTGAGTAGTTCTTGATGCTTCTGTATAAAATTATTTTCCTTCCATGTGGAATATTTAGTGAGTAAGTTCTTCCACTTGATGAGATACTCTGAAATTGATTTATTTCGTAGTTGTCGGGTTCTTGTTTTTATGACTGCTCAAAGCTCCAATATGATTTTTCCTTCCTCGTCAAGTTCTAGTAATATTGTTTGAACTAGTATCTTCTGCAGCTTTCAAATGAGTGGCCACACTTTGTCATTCTTGTCCCATTCATACGTTTCTTCATTTATCCAATCTCATTGGATAATAGAAATGGAACACAACAATGCTTCCACATCCTCATCCTTTCTTCAGAGTGCATTTTCCACAACATTTTTCTTCCCTTTCTTGTAGATGATTTCAAAGTCATAACCCAACATCTTTATGACCTATTTTTGTTACTCTTCAGAGGATAATATTTGTTATAAAATGTATTTAAGACTATCATGATCCATTTTTACCTTGAAGTGTCTTCCCATTAGGTAGGATTCCTGCTAATCTATGTACCCATCATATATACATTAAGGAGGATTGTCATCCTGTGAGGCAACCCCAAAGGAGAATGAACCCTGCTCTGAAAAACATTGTCAAGGAAGAGCTTCAAAAGCTGTTAGACATGGGATTTATCTACCCCATTTCAGACAGCCAATGTGTTTCCCCACTGGTAATGGTCCCTAAGAAAAATGGTAAATGGTGGATGCATGGATTACAGAGAATTAAATAAGGCAATGCTGGAAGATCATTTTCCATTACCATTCATTGACCAAGTCTTGGATACGTTGGCTGGGAAGAAGTTTTTCCCCTTCCTAGACAGATTTAGTGGGTACAACCAGATCCAGATAGCTCCTGAAGATCAGGATAAGACCACTTTCACATGCCCTTAAGAAACGTTCGCATACCAGGTCCTCCCATTTGGTCTCTGTAATGCGCCTGCAACATTCCAGAGGGAAATTTTGGGGATTTTCTCAGATCTGATGGATGATAGTGTGGAGATTTATATGGATGATCTCACTACATATGGGGATCCATTCGAAAAGGCATTGGGGAAGATAGAAAGAGTTCTTGAAATATCGAGGCAAGCACATGTCTCTTTAAGTATAGAAAAATTCCATATGATGATGAATGAAGGAATAGTCCTGGGACACTTTTTTTTGCCTGCATGAATTCAGATGGACCCAGCTAAGATAAAGGTAATAGGACATTTTCCGATACCCAAAACACCCACATAGGTACGTATCTTTATCGGTTGTGCTGGTTATAATAGGCACTTTATAGAAAATTTTGCTAAAATAACACATCTGCTTTTTCAGTTATTGATAAAAGATGCAGATTTTGTGTGGACAAATGACTGTGATGTAGCCTTTGCAAAGTTCAATGAACTAGTCTGTAGTGCTCCGATCCTTAGAGGGATAGACTGGGCATTACCATTCCATATTCATTTTCATGCTTCCCAGACAACAGTTGGGGCAATTTTGGGGCAACGAGTGGATAAGGTACCATATGCAGTTTACTATGTTAGTAAGAATTTGGCTCCTGTTGAGTTAAACTACACAGTGTCTGAAAGTGAATTCCTTGTTGTCATCTATGCCATCAACAAGTTTCAGAACTATATTACTGGTTACCCCACCTTTGTACATACTGACCATGCAACCATCAGGTATTTGATGAATAAACCCATTACTCCTGGTTGTGTTACAAGATGGCTTTTGTTACTTCAAGAATTTGACATTACTATAGCGCATGAAACAGGGAAGGACAATGTGGTTGCTGATTTTCTGTATAGGTTAGAAAATAATGTTGAAGGTACACCTATCAAAGATAGCTTTCCAGATGAATATCTCTTTGTAATTTCTGCTAACACTCTGTGGTATGCAGATATTGCTAACTATCTTGCTACAGGGAAGGTACCTCATCATTTTTCATATAAGGATCCATGGAAAATTATTCATCATAGTACCCGATATTCATGGATGGTAGGATACCTCTTTCATACAGGGGTTGATCAACAGATTTGGTGCTATGTATCAGAGGATGATATCTATGAGCTATTGAAGGCCACCCATGATGGACCTTATGGAGGACATTTTGTAGATAAAAGAATAGGCCACAGGGTGCTACAAATGGGATACTACTAGCCTTCTATCTTTAGCGATGCTTGATATTATGTCCGAAGATGTGACAGTTGTCAATGGATGGGACAACTTGGGAAATCAGATGAAATGCCATTACAACCCTAGATAGTCCTTAAACCTTTTGAGAAGTGGACCATTGATTTCGTCGGGCCCTTCAACCCACCTTCTCACTAGAAGGTTCACATCCTGTTCTACAATGATTATGTGACTAAGTGGGTGGAAGCCAGAGTTGTTGCAAAAGAAACAGAACAGGTGGTTGGAGATTTCCTTTTTGAAAATATTTTTTCCCGATATGGTACCCTAAGAGAAATTTTTTCAGAAGGAGGAGTACAGTTCACATCCCACATGATAGGAAGGCTTATGCAGAAATACGGGGTTAAACACGGAGTGACAACTCCTTACCATCCCCAAGCAAATGGACTCGTAGAAAGTAGAAACAAGGTATTAGAAAATATCTTGACGAAAACTGTAGCAAGTCATTACTAAGATTGGTCACAGAAACTTCCAGAAGCTCTTTGGGTGTATAGGATGACATTACAGAATACAACTGGGTTTTCACCATTTGAGCTAGTCTTTGGGAAATCCCCCTTGTTTCCAGTAGAGTTCAAGATCAGTATTCTCAGAACGGGTTTGGAAGTGGGGTTAGACTTATCAGAGGCCCAAAATCACTAGCTGGAACAACTAAATGAGTTAGAGGAGATTTGTTCAGTAGTTATCCTGAAAACTACTGTTATCTAACAAAATAGAATGAAATGGCATGATAAATTTATCAAGAATAAGGTGTTTCATACATGAGATGTGGCATTGCTCTATGACTCCCGTTTCAAAGATTTTAAAGGAAAGCTTTGCACTCGTTGGATGGGACCCTATGAAGCGGATGTTGTATTCGACAATGGAACAGTTAGATTGGTTAGAGTAGATGAAAATCGTACTTCCTTCCTAATGAATGGACACCGTCTAAAGTTATATCACCGACCAACTCCTAAAGATGCCTTCATCAAACATATTTCTGATACATCTAGTTTGATGGTTGTTGGTGCAGAGAATACTCTCTTTGCCCTTTGTTAAAAAAAAGAAAAATAGAATAATAATAATACTAGTTACTTGTTTGTCTTTTGCAGGAATAAGAATCGAATTATGACAAGGAGAAACTGAGAAATTTTCCAAGAAACACTCCATGTTCTTACTTTGTTGTTGTTGTTACTCCATCGGTGTTTTTAATTTGTTAGTGCTATTACTCTACCATTGCTCTTACTCCGTCGGTGTTGTTACTCTGCCATTGCTGTTACTTTGCCAGTGCTGCTACTCCATCGGTGTTGTTACTCCACCATTTTTGTTTAACTGCCTGTGGTGTTACTCTGTCATTTTTGTTACTCTGTCGGTGTTGTTACTCTGTCGGTGTTGTTACTCTGCCGTTGTTGTTACTTCGTCGTTGCTATTACTCTGCCAGTGTTGTTACTCCACCATTGCTATTACTCCGCCGGTGATGTTACTCCGCCATTTTTATTACTCTGTTGGTGTTGTTACTCTGCCATTGTTGTTATTCCATCGTTGTTGTTTCTCCATCAGTGTTGCTACTCCACCATTGTTGTTACATCGCCGGTGTTGTTGCTTCGCTGTCGCTGTTACTCCGTCAACACTATTACTCTGCTAGTTATTTTTGTTGTTACTCCACCGCTAGGTAGGTCAGTAAGTACGTCTTCATTGACTCTTATGGATTTAATTAAAATATTCCAAAAAGAGAGACTGGTACATGCCGCGGACAACCCCATTTAAGTTGGGGGGTTCCCGTCACAAATAAATGGTGACGAGCCTAAAATTGTATTTATATCACATCATTACCAAATCTAATGTGAACATAAACCAAAAGTATTGTGATTTTGTAATCATGATTCCGAACATTGGAATTTGGAATCGTACACCGCATTCAATCATCATAATCATTCACCTATACTACCATAACCCACCATTATTTGTTGTGTTTTTGAGGTGTACCAATCATTTTTACCAATCTTTTACTCAACAGCCACCATGCTACTATTATTGCCATCGTCAGTTTGGATTGCTGTTACTCTCCCCCTACTAGCTGACTATATCCATTGTGTTGATCTCGTTCCTACAGTGATGGATGGGTTGGTTGTGCACCATGAGCCGGAGGATACGATAATGCTCCGAGATAATCAAGAAATATGGAAGGTTTTTGAAAATGTAGAGTGGAATGTCTATCTTGACAGGTTGTAGGGGTTTAACAAAGCAATTGTGATTGAATTTGTACTCAATTTAGAGGAAGGGAACCCTTGGGTCTAGGGGATAGAAATCCCTGTTACAGAGGAATCCATTAGGGAGGTCAATGGGCTACCCCAGCAAGGAAAGAGATGGTTTTCATGAAGAACCTCCCCCTCGGAGTTCTCTGAAGCATTTCCGCAAGCTGGGGAGAATGTTTTTCAGAAATTTTGGGGGTATGACCAGAATTCATTACCACACTCATGGGGTGAGATAACAGATTTTGTAATAAGATACATAACCTGCGATGGGACGTATACCACTTTGATTAAACATCATTTCAAAGTATTGACTCACCTTTGGTTTCCACAGTAGAAAGCCTTCTCATTGAATATGGATTTCTTCTTGTTAAAAAGTCTCTAGCTGATGGCGCAATCTGCCCGATGTTCATGACAAGTTGCAGCAGTCATTATAAACCATGGGTTGGTTCAGCTATTAGTCATGCATGCAATTGATCGATTTCAAATACTGTGGGAAACATTTTGGGATTCTACAGAAGAAGATATAGTAGCTACTATAGCTACTAGAGGAGAAGAGCCATAAGCAATGGAGGAAGAGCCCAGGGCAGAGGACAAACATGTAGACTAAGAAGAACCAGAAGAAATGGAGATGGAACTTGAGGAGCTGGAACAAAATTGGGGGCTTGAACCAGCCTCAACCACAAAACCAATGGAAGAAGAAGTGTTGCAGCAACGAGCCGATATAGAAAGGGTCACCGGCACAATGGCTGAGGCTGTCCCACAAGAACCAACCTCGAATATGGAGCCAGTGGAACAAATTGGTAGCATAGTAATAAGAGAAGAGGTACCACAACAAGCTGAGGTGGAAGGATCCATTAACATTGTGGTTGGGGGTGTCGCACAAGAACCACTCTCGACCATGGAACAATGGAGGAAGATGAACAAGGACAACAGGGATCCGAAGTTGAAAGAATCGTGCGGCCAATAGAAGGAGAGACTATAGCTATAATGGATGGAGTTGACGTAATGATACAAGAGTCCATTTTTATCGATGCCATGCTGGAGGAAATAGTCTCAGCATCATCTACTCAAGAATTATTGGATACGGAGGGTGGTGTTACACAAGAACCACCATCAACCCATCTGGATCTGAAAATTGTAGAGGAATTAGATCTTGAGGCTGACGCTGCTCCACATGAACCAATGTCAACAACAGAATAGGGGAATACCCAGACAGGGGTCTCGACCTAGAGTAGAGATGCTGCAGAAAAAAAGAAAGAGCTTAAAGTCACAGTCAGGGCTGGGATAAACCAAGTAGAAAGATTCTTTCAATTCCCCTCTTATTTCACCATTCCAAGAGGGGCGAGGGTGTCTCACTCTCCCCGATGTGTAGAGAAGGACATTACCATTCTACCTATTTTGAATTTTGATGGGTCGATTAAAGGACTACCTTCCACATGTCTGTTGCTCGCAGACTTCCAAAGAGACCTTTCCCAAGAACCCAGAAGAGAAGAAGAGACAAGTGTTTCTAAAAAAATGGAACCTAGAGGGGAAATGTTGGCTGAAACACTGATGGATACCCGTCAACTGAGTCCACCACCTACCGAGATAGCTTCACAGTTTGTTGAGGTAAGGGTCTATAAGGAAGCAGTTGCTCCCAAGGAAGAGTCACCAAGTAAAGCAGTCCTGTCGATTAAACATGTGGGTACTCCCTCGAGTAATCCACCACCGCCCGATCCAGATGTAGTATTGGATGAGGTGGTGTTCAAACAAGAATGGATAGAGTTATGCGATCAACAGAGACTACCTGCTAATCAGAAATATCAGCTACAATTCATCAAAATAAAGCACCTAAAAACATAGGTCAAGAGGCTCAGAAGACAGGTACACCAGTTGAAGAAATAGGTGAAGAAACATAAGCAGTTGGCTAGGAAGCCCAAAGCCACAATGGCGAAAGTAGAGACATAGGTAGACAAAGTGGCAACAACTTTTGTTTCCATGCAGACAGATCCTATTGAGTATTTGTTCAAAGGCTGTGATTTTTCCTTGACGATTGAAGTACAAACCTAGAAATCCACCATGGCATGATATTAGAACAAAGTGAACAGAGCCCAAGAACAAGAAGGCACAACTATCTTCGAATATGTGGAGTGCATAGATATAATGTGATTGAGGTATCCAATGCAGCAACTAAAGGTGGAGTGGATGGAAAGGCAAGTGGCAGAATTGAAAGCCAACAAAGAACAAATACTCAACTTGGCACAAGAGGTGATGGCATGTCGCTCTCCTGCTTCCAGTTATTCCTTATTTTTGCATGAACATTTTCATTTCTTCTATTTGGAAAGCATCAAGAAAGAAATTAGTCATGATGTTGAGGATGGTGTATAGTTCCTCTAGATATTAAGAGCCCATGATTTTCCAACTCAACATTTGATGTGTGAGCTTTACATGCATGGGTATCTCTTGTGTGTTGATAGAGAATTTAATCTAGTCCCATATGTGGGGGACATTAATTTAAGGACCCTCACCTCTTACACTCTTAGTTAGATAAGTTGGCAAAAGGATTCTAATACGTTCGAGTCAAATCAAGTCACGAAGCCTTTTATGGTAAGAGGATAGCACAAGCAGTTTGTGACTATGTATAATAAGCACAACACTTTCTTAGAAATTGTAGGGAACATGGAATGGATGTTCAAGGCACAGAAGTGGAGCATTGATCTCTATGTCAAGCAATTAATCATGGTTCAATATGAGTCTCTTAATAGTTGCTAGAGAAGATGGATGATGTCACCCATGTATGTTCGGAACAAAGAACCATTTCGAGCTCCAAATTTTGCACGAGCACTCAGTAGGGTGCCAAAGTACGTGGCATGCATCCAAACATGTGGGGTTCGGTGGATGGGATTTCAATTTCAATACCCTATCATCTGGTTTCTAGCATACCATTGCACCCCAGCATATAACGTAGCAAATGATTGGTGGAAGGAAGTTCTTCTCTCAGAAGGGTTCAAGGTTCCAAGAATAGAAATAGCCAGGGAATATGACCTCACTTGGCTTCATGAAGCCCACAACCTATCCAATCTAGACCTGCAGAGGCGGCAACCTACATGAGGGCATGCAGAAGGCTAGATTGAGGAGATGTTGGGCACTGAACCAACCTATCTTTTTCCTGCATTTCCACTCCTCCTTTCATCCTTTTTGTATTCATTCATATATATTTACTATGCCAAAACTATTAGGTAATTCCTCTTTCTTCATCTCTTGGAATATTTAATTGATGAAGTAGCGTCATGATGGTTTTTCCTATGTGAACCACTAAAACATGTTATGAACGTGGATTCTAGAGCACAGGTGTTGACCTCCCGGCATATCATAGCAGTTCCGCAATTCATAGCAGCTAATTGACCATGATGAAATAGCATAACCGATTTGCAACTTTTCTCAATCCGTTTTGGATCATTTCTATTCTTTCTCTCTCGACGATGGTGGTATGTTGAATTGATGCATATCTTTGGGCATATATTTTCCAGGTTTTGGGGAGAGATTTTATCCCCTTTGTATTGTATAAAAGATGGGTCATTCCTGTATGAGGGGAGCCAGACCCTGATTTGTATTGTAACAATATTTTTCAGATTGATAAAGTACAATCCTTTTTACTATTCTATCCTTTGTTGTGAGTAACGTAGCCCTGATCAGAGAGCTGGGCCCACTCTTCTAATCAGGTGTTGGGTGTTTTCTTGTTATGTGTGTTGTTCATTGCTGCATGTATTTCTTGGTTGCTATTACACATTTCTTTAGATTACTGTGAATGCCTTTTGAAGTTCTACAGTTAGTTTTTATCTCTGTTACAACAATGCTTTGATTTTGTAATTGCGAACCCTCGGTCGATGATAGATTGTAACCTTGCCCCTTCATATACTTTATGTGTTACCTTGAAAATAATACACACCCAGATTGATAAGTTAATGTAGGAAAGGGGGTGAATAAATTGTTCATACTTGGACACCAACAATGAGTGTGCCCCTTGGAAACTTGTAATAGTACTCAACTGGGAAGGGAATACACATGAGAAAATACATCACAAGCTAGAAAGTAGGTTAGCCAAGAATCCAAAGTGATGGTTAAACTAACAACACATCTGCAACAAGATTCATATAATTGCATACAAAACAGTTCATACAACTACGTAAGTTAAACAACATACATTGCTAAAGAAACTGGAATAGTCCAACTACAATAACAACATATGCATGAAAATGTGTTGGCTCTTATTATATAAAGAAGTGTAAGTTCCAATCATACAATACATCCATGTAAACCCACTAGCCCCAACAGTTGAATGTTACAGACACATCCTCCTACTCCTCCAAAGAGATGTACTAGCTCTATGTAGTGGAGAAGCCAAGGCGTGTTACAATATTGTCCAATCTCTCTCCAAGATAGTCTTATTTGAAGCTTAGTTGACAAAAAGCATATATAATGAGTTATGAGGGGCTATTCATAGCAAAGGGTGGGGTGGCCCTTGAAATTACCCTTTGTGACTGTTTAACTACCCTCATGACTCTTCACCCACTCTATGACTATTACATCCACTATTAACACTTGAACTATACTTGACATAACCTAAGATTACAATGCACATGTACCCATGTGAACACAACTGGCTTGAGCAAGCCAAACTAGACATCACTGTGACTTAGACAACCATGGAATTCCAACTCCTCAACATCTTCATGTTGATTGAAAGTAACGTACTGATGCCAAGTTTTGTAGTCCTTGATGGTGTCCGTGTGTTCTGTGGTGACATCTATCTAAAAACTTACACTTGCCTCCATAACATTAGGGTACACTACCCATGCTCCTCTATCCAACTCATCTGAAAGCACGCACATCATTATCTTCAAGGTGGTAGGATGAGCAACATACTGATAGGAAAGTATGGGTTGGTGGTGTTGTGCTATACAACAACCCCCCATTTCATAAAGTCTTACTTTAGAAAATTATAATATGAAATGGGTCCCTTTTAGATTAAATTGGTATTAATCCATCACTCTTCTAAAGGTTCAAAAATAAACAAAGCATTTTAAAACCTTTTTTGAAATAATCAGTCTTAAAAATAAAACGAATAATTCTTTATTATTGCGATAAAGCAATCGCAAGATCGCATATCGCAACAACAAAGGATGCATAACCATGACCCATTGATTTTCCCCGATGCAATAAGAGCGAGTAGCCAATGGATATCGTGAAAACAAATAGTAAAAGGCCCTTCCCCTTTGCTCCGATGCGATATCGCAATCAGCAATTGAGGAATGAGATATGAATGTAACAAACTCTCCTCCTTCAAACTCCCGATGCAAGTCAAGCGATATCGCTATCGGGGATCGGGGATTCCATAAAACTTAAATAAAATTGCCCAAGGCTTCCTCCAATCGCCGATTGCGATGAACCCAAACGCGACTTTCGAAAAGGATTGATATGATTTCGTTATATTATATTAATTATCATTGAAAGCCTTTTCTCTTCCCGATGGTGATCTGCTCGCATCCAACCGTCAAAAAATCAAATCCATGCTTAAACTATTATTCGGAAAGTAAAGGATATAATGAGCATTTAAATGATTGACAGGTTTTAACGGCCAATTAATGAGTAGTTATGCCTAAATCCCTTCAGAGATTGTATCTGCGGGAGCCTTATGATAAATATTCCATTATTCATTGATTGACACAATTCCCCCATACTTGGTTTTCGCCATCTATTCTCCGCATTACGTTCATTTTTCTCTTGTGCATAATTTTTTCGCAGTAACAATTCCAGACCAAATGGGGAAGAAATCTAGGAAGTCTGGAACAACTTCAGCTTCTATGGTAACAGGACAACATGCCACCGATCTGGGACCAAGCAAAAAGGAATTAATCTCAGACACCACATGCCTCGGCCTTGGCAACACTACTTGGCAAAATATTTACAACTTGGTTGAAGCTGAGGAACCTCACCAAACATCGATACAAGCTACAGTAGGTTCAAGCCGGAAATCTGAAGCTACTTTAAAAGATTTGGCTGATTCCTACCTACATAGGATAGTAGCTCGAGAGAAAATTCTTCCGTATATGGATGTGGTGAGATGGGAAATTGAGGAAATTCCAATTACGAACAGAACATTTTGCACTGTTGATGGGAGAGTATTCAGTTCATTTCTGCCCAATGATTTCAAACAAATGTACCATTTTCATGAACCAGAGAAGAAGTACAATAAAGCATTTTTGGAGAAGTTTCGAGATGAGAATGAAATTGAGTCAGGGCCTATACGAGAATGGAGACAGAACCCGACAAAACACAGACATGAGTCTTCGGGTAAGTACTCTGTCGACTCCTTATGCTCTCCTTATTGTTATGCTGGAGTCATGATGTGTCGATTGTGGGGATTGCATGATTCTTCAAAATTTTCCATAGAGATGGTACCTTTGATGGAAGCAGCATGTAATAGTGAAATCATGGATTGGGGGACTATATTATTGGATAAGTTGGCTACAACTATTCTTGAATTAAGAAACAAATCCCGTGTTACTGATAGGTTCATCCCTCCATTTTACTTTAGTGCCTATATTTTGGATACCCTCTGTTTTAATTCCGAGTTTCCTGTGTTAGGGTGGAGATGGACTCCACAGGACCCTATGCCTATTCATATCTACCACCATAAATTATGGAAATATCATTATAAACATCATTTATACCAAGTCTGCAATGGATTCATGCTACCTATTTACTATGCAATTTTTGATAAACCTGCCCCTAAGATCTCCTCTCAGGAAAAGATTGACTTGACAGCCTTAGGAACCTGGTTTGGAGAAGAAAAATTCACTTATGTAAGAGTTTTTGGTAGTCAAGCCAGGCCTCATGTCCTCCCCTTGTACATACCAGACAAGCTATTAGCTCGTGAAATAGCATATCAGCTTACAACTGCATCAGCCACAAAAACTCTCAAAAATTCTAAGAAGCAAGTTTGGCCTCTTTTTCCTCTAAGGTATGGCGTCTCTACTCTGCATGATTATAAATATGAAGAGAAAGAGGCAAGAAAAATTAACATCCTAAGTCTCGCCACTCTCCCTAATAGACGTTTCGACCCGAAGAAGGTCATCTATAATGCTCTAGACCAAGCCAAACTCACTAAATTTGAACATAAGGAAGATAAGTTTGATGACCTGTTCTCCTCCGCTGAGTCAATATTCCAGGCGCAGCAGCTAGCTAAAATGAGATACCATGATGACGGGTTAGTAGAATTTAATAAACTTAGAGAGCAGAGGTTGCAAACTCTACCTCTAGGTTTGCTAGCTACTACCCCGATGATACAATCAAGTGAGCCTAAGCAGCAGCATACCAGCGAACCTCCTGCTACATCCGAAATCTATGAATAAGTCCAAAGAAGAGAGCAAGAGGAACTCCGGAGGTTAGAACAGGAAGAGGCAAAGAGGAAATAACGGGAAGAGGCAAAGAGGAAAGAACAAGAAGAGGCAAAGAGGCAAAAACAAGAGGCAAAGAAGCAAGAACAAGAGGCACAGAGGAAAAATATAGAGGAAGCAAAAAAGAAAGAACAGGAGAGAATACGGGAAGAAGAATAGAAAAAGCAGCAGGAGCAGAGCAGTAAGGAGGTGAGTGTTGATACTCAAATGGACCCAAGATTGCTCGAGGAATGGCAACAATTTAATACAATTATAAGCAATCTTGAGAGCTCAATGGATGCCGAAACATCCAAAGCTGCCGATACACAAGATATAGCATCAAAGGAGGTTCCAAGCAAAGGAACCAGTGGTCTACCCCCAACTACAGTGGTAGAAATAATTCTGAAGAATCCTTCTGATCAAATTATTTTGCAGGTGGAGGAAATTCCTCCACTACATGTTTTCTATAGCCCAAAACACAGGGCTGTAATAAAGAGACAACGGAAAATGAGAAGGATTGATCAACCTTCTCTGTTCCCTGAACAAACAATAACAGCCAATGTGGTATGGAGGGAAGAATTCGACCCCTCCGATGACCTGACAAAGTTATCTCAATATGTTGGTGCCTATTCGGCAGCCACCATGCATAAGGCATTGGAGGTAAGGAATTTGTTAAAATAAAATCATCAAGCAATCACTTCACTACAAGCACAGCTATCGGAGGAACAAGAGAAGTCAGAACAACTACAACAGCAACTGTCCACACAGCAACAGTTAAATAACCAGCTCAACAAACAGTTGCATGAAGAGAAACAAAGGATTGATTCGGGAGCGATTCAGAGACAGAAGGAATTATCAGAGGCATTATCAAATTTGAAGGCGATGAATGAACAGATGGCAAAGACAAAAGATGAGAAAATTGCTCAATTATCAGCTCAAATAGAGAGGTTCAAGAGTCTTCCCCAGCCTGCCGAGTTCAGAATAGAGGCAATATAGATTAACAAGGCATTAATAACACAAATAAGATTGTTGTGTCATGAAATTTCCCAAGTCGAACCTCTGTGCGACATAACATCTATAATGGACAAATCAGTTGATGCCAGGCAGGATTTAGAGCAAGTCGACAACACTTTGACAGATTTTCTTACTTGGCAGGACTCTAATGAGGGACAGGCAGCAAACTTGCCCAAAATTTTAGAATCCCATAAAGAAATCCTATTCATGGAGTGGCAGTCCCAATTAATGAAAGCAGAGAGAGTTGTTTCCTAGATGCAAGTTATCTACGAGCAATTTAATTGACTTGATCAATAATACTCTCTATTTATCTAACATGATTTCTCAATGTACACCAGGTAAACTATTATCAGCCAAGACATTGGAGCAGTCATTTAACCAAGAACTAGAAAAAAATGGGAGATTGATCTCAGGAATTGAAAGTCTAACTTGGGACACCTATTGGTTGTTCCTAGTAAAACCATACAGCCAGAGAGCTACCCTCAAATGCCTAACGGATGCAATCGGGTGTATCATTCCCGATATACATGATGCCACCTATGCTACTCAAATCAATTCTCATCTCAGCCGCCCTCAAGAAGTGGAGCCAATGCTGGCAATATGCCAACTCAAGACAAAGGGCAAACAGCCAAAATGATGAATCATTGCTGCCGATTACCAGATCACTGTGGGAGAGATATTCAAGATCGGATTATACCAATTTAGTAGCATTTTAATTTTTTAGTTTGTTAGCTTAGTTTAGTATTTATAGACCCTTTCATGTATTGAAAGGTCGTAAGTTTTTTGGGTATATGACTTAAGCCTGAAGTTGCACTATTGTACTTCAGGCATATTCTTTTATGAAAACTGGACCAATCTTTCCAAATTTTGATAATGAAGCTTTGATGTGAATGTGCACTATTGCCTTTATCTAAAATTATTTCTGAATCGGAAGAAGGAATTCAAATTGCGATTGGCATAGGGAATAATTCGCAGCTCATATGGTACTATTATCTATGTCTGAATTTATTCCTTTTATGTGAATTGTTGTTTGGTCATTTTTTCTATTATTTAATATGTGAATGTGTTTTAACAGTAAACTTTATACTTTCCACTATTGGATGTTTACACTTTGCTATCCTTTCAATCATGCATGTATCAGTAATATAAAAAGAGAAGTGTAATATTGTTTTATCAATTACTTCGTTCAACTATTTGAATGAAGCAATTATCATTTAAATGAATGTCTCTCTTTATTGAATACTATCATCTATATGCCTATCAGCAAACACAGACTATTAAACATTGCACTTAAGAATAGAAGCTCCCCGGGATAAAATAGTCATTTACGTTTTCGCTCATAGAATAAGTCCTCCATTTATTATCACTTATTAGAAAACCAATCATTCATTCACCCCCTTTTATTCATCACTGGGAAACTGGTCCCATTTTATCTAGTCAGAGCCACCATCCCAAACAGAAAAGGAGTTGTATTAAGGTCCGGACCGGGTGGTTATCCCTGATGTTGATGTAACAATTTTTGGGGCATTAACACCTTGATACACCAGTCAAACCGAAGCAAAAGGCGAAAATAAAAACCTCCATGTATTTCAGGGCAAGGAAGAGTACCATAATTGAAACAGGCAAACCTCAACCCTCATCAAAGACTCCCATTAAGATTGAAGATTCACCATCTGCCAAGGTGAAAGAATCTACTTCCAAGACACCCATAACCTATAAAAGGAGGACTAAAAGAACTTCTACATGGAAGGGAAAGGAAATTCTACAGGACCCCAAACCAGACCTATAGGAGGCTAAAACAATCCTACATGAGACACTGTCCAAACCACAGGAAACAAAAAAACTTGAGGAAAAGATAGGAGGATAGCCAGAGAGGAAAGAGAAAGCATAAGAGCTACAAGAACCTGACCCCCAACCTAATCTTCACTCTTATTAGAGTCTACTTGAGGGAGGCAAGATAATCCCACAGAAATTTGCAATTCCACTGTTTTTCGAATTCGAAAAATGTAGAGTGAGAACACATAGGTGGATGCAGATAGCCAAGTCTAAAGTAGTTGACGATATTAGCCACATGGAAGAAAAAATCAGGGAAATGGGCAGGGAATTGAGTGCTCTCAGAGATAGAGAAGCCATTAAAAGAAGCCACATTGAGAATGAGAATGAATTACTA
>APFE031476904.1:5185-55626 GCA_000404065.3 Pinus taeda
AGCTTTATTGATAGAAAGAGTAGAAGAGAGGATTACAACCCATTGATCTAACCCAACGCCATCCTCCCAGCATGAAAGACCTTCTTCACCTCATGAAAAGCTTAGATCACCCAACACTATGATGTTCCACAAAGAAACCAACAACACTTCCCTACAAAATACAAGATTCCAGCCTCTAGATCTCTAGGATGAGGGATCCATATATAGATGTTTGCAGGTGGGTGAGTAAGCTTCTAGGTTTTTTATTACTTTCATTTCTCTGATAATTCTCAATTCCACTTGGAGATTTCATGATCTCTTACTCATCCTTGAGCGAATTCAGAGAGGCAAGTGTCATAGGAGAAGTTTTTGGAAGATTCCATGATCATCCACCTTGCAAATTGTCTCTACCATTTGTCTACTCTCGCCCATCGCACCCCATAGAAGGGCTTTTCAGTTTGCATCATAACCCCCATGTGCATTAGGTGAGATGCATCACACATTGACCATAGAGCAGGTGAGATGGTCCAGTTTTAACTAGTTCTGAGCAGTTTTTCATGGAGAAATTCTGGGAGATGATGTAATCAGCTGACCTTGTTCCTTTAGGGTATGAAAAAACACTTTTAGGGACTTATAAGCCCTTGGTTTATGGACATATAAGATTGGGGTTGCAGTGCCCAAATATTTCTATAACAATTGCCCCCTATATCATGAGGTCGTAAATATTTTGATGTTGGGTGAAATGATTTATCATGAGGATTCAAGGTTTTTTCGCACTGGAAGGTGACCTGTAATAAGATACAATACAATACATTATCTTCATAATATTTTCATGATCTAGCTAAGGTGGGAATTCCCATGCTCAGCTTTTATAAATTCATTTTCAAGTACATAAGACAGACAACCGTCTGTATGGCAGACTAATGATTATGGTAGAGCCATCATCCTTTGGCTTGGATGATTATTTGTGTAGCTATGATGTACATTTGATGTCTTTATTTTCCTGAATATATCGCAACCCGGATGAATGAAACTAGATTCAGGGTCTTCAAACTCGTTCAATCTTCACCTGAAGTACAAGTCGATCCATGTGAAAAGATGTTCTGAAGTCGAACATGGAAAGACATCGCCTGATTACCAGCCAATGATGTAAGTTGTTAACAGACATGAGAGGAATCACCGATAATGATAATGACCCCCAAGGTACTGCAGTACAATTTGCGTAGTGTGAAAATTGGACTTGGTGTCGAACACCATGCAAAATCTTTTGGTCGAAGGCCATTGATGTAAACCTATTGCTAGAAGTGAGAAACTTGCCATTGAGGCATGCAAGCTTCAAAGTACTGAAAGGGTTGTTCCTCAGTCAACTTCTTGGATAATGAGCTGATGTTGACAAGAAGTGACCCGTCATAGGAGGGCCTTAATGAATCCCACATATACGACATGAAATAGAGCAAATGATTTTTTGGAGGTGAAAACAATCTAATGATACAAGGTTCAGGGTGGCAGTCATGAAAGAATGAAGGGTGAAGGTATTGAAATGGATGAGACACAAGCTGGGTTGGTGAATTCTCTGAGCAACTTATCTTCAACATATCGGTGACACTGAAATGGATTGGTAGTGTTAACCCCAAAAATGGATGGTACGGTGGACCAATGGTGATATGATCGGTGAATGGAATAAACCAACCTGACTCAATCATGGCGATGGAGTGAAAGTGTCATGTTCAAGAGCGACTTGCTACCAATAGAGTTTCTTCAAGTTTTCTTCCCAATTTTTCCTAGTCATTGCTGACCAGTACCTCTTTATTTTTGCCAAGCTTGAGGAGGATAACATATGCTTGTTCTATAATTTGCCCTTTAGGAAAACTCTTCGCTATGTTTTAACAAGCCTAGTGACAATGAAACTCGTTCTTGTCTGCATGAACACTTTTGTCGCTATTGTTTTAACGAGTTTAATGACAAAGATAACTTGGTCCTTTTCAATTTTAGAGAGTCTAAAAAGAGTCAGAAAGGAAACTCTAGTATTCATTTTTCGTAATATAATCCCTTAAGTTCGAAAAAGTATAAAATAATACGAAAGGGATGAATTTTCGATAGTTTTAACGAGCCAAACATGACAAGCGCTCTATCATTTTGTGTAATGATCCCTCAGGTCCAAAAAGATTAAAACCTAGAGGAGGGATAGCACTTGCAATCACTTTAACAAGCTGGAGAGGCCAATTGCTCAACAATATTTTCATATTTTACGAGTTAGATGAAAAGAGCTTAAAGAAGACTCGTTTTTTGAGGAATGAGTGATATTTTCGGGTAGCAGCTGGTTCTAGGTAAGGTTTGGAATTTTTCAATCATGACAGTGTAAAGAAGATGGCTAATAGAATCACTCATCACAGCTATTCCTCAAAAGGGGTAAACGATCAAATGGAGGTGTATGATCGGCTAAAAAAGAGTGAAGGTGATGGTAAGAACATGACCAAGGCTTAAAGGCTGATGGTAATGCGATTGCAATAGTTATTTACCGAAGGTGGGTTAATTTTTTAATGAGCTTAAACTCTGGAGGAACATATGCTCATTGCTAGGTTTATTTTTTAACGAGCTTGAACTTCACGTAAAACTGCTCGTGGCGGGTTTATTTTTGAATGAGCTTGAACCCTGCGGTAACACTGCTCATTGGTAGGTTTATTTTTTAATGAGCTTGAACCCTGTGGTAACACTACTCATGGCCTGGTTCATTTTTTAATGAGCTTGAACCATGCGACAACATATGCTTAGATTCGGTTTCATGTTTACACAAGCTTGAAACGAAAAACTATGCTTGTTATAAGTTCGCATGCCCCCAACGTAGTGACACAAATCGAGATGCATGCCCCCCAAGCTTCATTGCATTCAATGAGGTGGTTGGCATGAAGGTTTACCTTTGAGATATTTGAAAAAATCGACTTGGATTTTACGAGATCATAATCAAAGACTCGATTTGGAAAGGGAGTTGTTTCATTTTTTTAATGAGGTTGACACAGTAAAAGAACTATCCTCATAATCCACCGTATTTACAGTATTTGTTAGAAAATAAAAAACTAAAGGATGATTAAGGTTGCTGGAATAATCTTTGTGGTAATCTGTAAGATGGGAATGATGGTTGTAATCTTCCCATGGTGCCTCTCCTATCATCATTGACTGAATGATTCCTTTGTCTGTAGAATGTACATGTGACCAAGGATCTGAAGAGGTGCCATATTCCTTAGACCTATCTATCCAAACACTCGATGAGCATTGATTTGAGTTTACCCCCAGGCCAAGAAAATTGATTGCTACAATATTTCTAAAATGGCAATGATCCATGTTGACAAAATGTTTAGAATCTTTTAGATATAGAAGATATCATATTGCAGGTTTCCACTGTGGCCACTTCCGCCAAATTGTTTGGAGGGGGTAGGGAAAAAGTACCCATCAATGTAGGGTCTTTTAACATGCCTACTCCGATATTTTGAAGCGATTGAGAGCTTCTGTGGATCATCAGAATGCTTCCCGTAACTTGTGAACTGTTGGGGAGGAAGGTTTGTTGGTCAGCGATTGCAATTCCTCCTTGAAAAGGAAATGAAATCTTTCTAAAGTATGTTGACACATCAGCAGCCATAGCATAAATCCAGGGCCTTCCCAGTAGGATGTTGTAATTGAGGTTTCCATCGATAACTTCAACATTAATTTTTACTATTTTTCCCCCACTTCAACTTCCAAGTTACATAAAATCCTGTACGGGGTGTATGCCTGTCCATCGAATGCTTTTAACGTCGTTGACGATCGCGAAAAAGGTGGTGATCCTAAAGTTTTCCAACAACTCATTGACATAATGCAAGTAGATGCCCCCTCATCAATAATTGTTCGATGAATAGTTTTGCTGAGGGCTTTCACTTGAATGAGGAAAGTGAGTTGAGCTGGTAACTAATGTTCATATCCTTCATGATTAAAGGCCACAAGATTGGAATCTGCTGGGTCAATCCCACCTATTGCTAATAATAGAGCCTGCTTTTGGGAGGAGAAATTTTGCAGTACCTCAAGTGTTGACATAGTGGATGGCGATTGGGCTAGGTCCTCTACTATATTATAATTCTATGTTGCTCTGTTATGAGGGTTAAATGTCGATTTGTGTACTACTCCCTTTGGCAGCTTTATCGTTAGCTCTGTAATGATGGGTGGCACAACTTCGGCCAAAGTTGTTGTCAAACTACTAGGTTGATCAGTAGCCTTGTTGTTCGACAGTTGTGGATTCCCGTAATATTTATTCCTTGTCGATATCAAAGCATCATTTTGATGTTTCGAAATGGACAACATAAGCACTTGGGATGGAGAAGCATTGTCGCTAGCAACCAGATTGCTTTCTGGGTTCAGAAACAGATCAGTCAATACCGCTAAGGTTTTCGAGTTTCTGAAGAACTTCTTAATCTCAGCTTTAAGTGGACAATCTCTCATCCAATGATCCTCATCGCATATCTGACATGGCGAAGGAGGTTTCCTATTCCCATAAGGGTTTGCAGAAGCTTTTTCAGGAGACGCATCATCCTGCTTCTTCTTTTTCCCTTTCTTTTTATTCTTGCCCCCTAGTTGCTTCGGTTCTTTGCCCTTGTCAGTTGACATGGCATTAACCTATGAGACGAGAAGTTCTTCATTTTCATTTTGACCGAAAACTATGTGGGCTTTCTTAGATGTAGCCTTTGCGGTTTTCATGCTTGTTGTACCTATCACACCACCGCCGGCATGAGAGTCTTTGTTTGATTTAAGAGGAGGAGTAACATAAAACTCTGGTCTAGGAGCATCAGGGATTTTGTCATAGAGCATGCTAGTTTGAGTATAGATCTTGTCTAGATATTGCACATAAGCGATGACTTGCTCTTTAGTGAATATGATCAGATATGTGAGTGGAAGTCGTCTACTTAAAATTGGTAAGAAGCTCCATTCCTATTTCATACCTTATTGGTAACTAAAAATGGGTTAAAAAGGTGGTGGCAAGGGCACTGAATTAATGGAATGAAGCTCTAGGCAATTCGATGTACCATTTTGCTGCCAGACCAGTTAACGTTCACTGAAAAAAGGCGAAGCCTAATTGAATCATCATTGGGAGTGTTGGATGAACACCACAGATGAAAGGTCATCACATGATTCGATGGATCTTCACCCGGATTTCCATTAAATTTAGGATTATATGACGGAATTTTATGCGTAATCTCTGGCCACCAAGGGGCATAAGCAATTGGATCATTTGTTAGCCAATTTAGATCTGGTAATTCTAAAGTTGCTACGAAGGGAAACTATTGATTCAAGTTCGACAAAGCATACCCAGGATAAGATTGGATTACTTGAGCAGTGGGTCTTTGCATGCCAGCATAATGCATCTGATGTTGATAACTTTGATAAGGTTGATGGGCATAACCATTATGATATGATTGATGGTGACCGTTTTGAATATATGGCTGCCCATTACCTGCAAAGCTTTGTTACTCAGGTCCTCAGTAAGCTTGTTGGAATTTTGGTTGTTGATATTGTACCAACCATGGTTGTGATGCCATTTGGTGTTGTCCAATACTGGTTGTCTGACCAAGATGAGGGGTAATAACACCCATTTGAGCCTGAGTTGTCCCATTTAAGGACCCACTAATTAGCAATTTTGGTTGTGTCATAGGGACAAGAGGTTGTTTTATTACGACCTGAGAAACTTGAGGTTGGCATACAATAGGCAACACTTGTACATGCGACACCATCACAATAGCTGTTGTAGTGGGGATCTTCGACACAGGTAGACTTGGTTGCATTGAATATACAACTCTTGGCTGTTGAGGCAGTATTGGCACCCAACCACTGGATGTGATTCCAACTTGACCCAAATTCTGTTGTGAACTCTCATATGGTTTTTCTCCTAGAGGGAACAATGAAAGGGCATACCGCCCCCATACAACGATAATCCAGTGCTCAAAGGAAAGATTGGCCTTTGGAGACCGAACTGCCCAAATTGATACTATTGCGAAGGATCAATTTGATGAGACTCAGAATAAGAAATTCTAGGTATTATTCCAGATGAACAAATGAGAACATACCATATTGTCGAATCAGTCCCTGGGTGCACTTCCTCTAGCAGTTGAGAGCTAGTTGGGATAGATGGTATACCAGCGAACATTGTCAGAGTGGCAACAGGTGGTTCTACTGCCGCTGTATCGGATGACACAGTCCTAAATGTCGATGGTTGTCTATACATATTGAGTTTATCCAAATGACTTCCTATCAATTCTACAGGAACTTGCAATGAAGGTAGACTATCTTCAGAAGTAGAAGGATATACGTGGATCCCAGTTCCAAAATGCAATGGAGTACTAGATGGAAGATCCTCCATGATCTCTTCTATAGCAATTAGTCCAGATGGAAGAGGTAGACTGTCAGGTCCATAAAATATTTGTGGTGTTGAAGAAGGTATAGACTCTGCAGCGACAAATGCTAGAGGGGTAACACCTTCCAGATCAACCCTAGATGGAGCTATTTCAGGAATGGAGTTGTTTACTATTACATTAGGATCAGTTCTAATGTCCTCTTGTAACTGCGGAACTTCTTCTATAGAGGTAGGGATAAAAAAAATAGTTGGGGCAACTGGAGTCTTTGAGGATGTCGAAGCATAAGTGTCAAACAAACTAGGGGACTTTGACCCAGTTAAATGAGTTCGTTTGGCCCGGAATGGTTTCGTTTCTGGAGTCAAAGACAGTCGACTCATTAGTCTCCGCGAACAACGAGGTTTTGATTGAATTTATTCCACTATTGTGGATTACTTGATCAACTCAAAATAAAAAGGGGAAAATGTTATTCCAAATTAAATGAATTTTATGATGCTTTGACACAACTTGCTTTTTCAATTTTTAAGAGTCGAGAAAAAGCTAAAGATTGACTCTAGTCACCTTCGATTTTTAATGAGCCTGAAGTGACAAGTGCTTAGATGGACCTTTTCTTTTAAGGAGTCTAAAAAGGAACGAAAGTGACTACTCTAGAAATCTAGACAGAGGGATTACCAAACCAATCGCAAAACTGCAGAACACTTGTTACAGTATGGTAGTCAATCTTCCCAAATGCTGTGTTCAGTGCATTGCGATTGATAGGGTGGTAGACATGGCTTCCTATGGATAAAATATAGCCTATTGTGGTCTCCCAATATATAATTGATGGTACGTGGGAGCACAAGTCCAAACTGGCACTTGTCATCTCGAAGAGGAGGAATCACCCAACCTACGATGAAAGTGATAGTTACCAAGCTTTACAACACCGGAATATGTCTCTAGCCTAGACTTCTAAATGTTGCGCATTAGGTTCCAAAGAGTTTTTAAGTTCATTTAATTTGTTTTATAGTTGATCTTTCTTAAGAAGTTTTCCTTTAAGGTTCACTGTGTGATGTAGATATACAATTCCTAAATATGCAATCTAAGATGATAAACAGTCATTTACTCTTCTTTTTGCAATGAAAATCCTAGCTACTAAGGAAAGAGAAATGAAATTCTTTCAACATAGAGTAGAGAGCACACACTAGAAGCACTGTCCTAAATCAAAATCAACAAGCAGTCTAAATGCAAATGCACTTGCATGTATCTGTTTTTCGCTTTCTTAATGTATGAATGACAAAAATAATCTAAGTACAAATCTGAATTATCTTTTCAAAGTGACAATACTAACAATTTTATTTTCAAAATATGAAACGAAGACAAGGATGACACTTTGCGATTTTGAATCAAAAACTTCTTTCAACACATGAAATACTATTAATTCAAATCAAATACAAGAGTAACAGTGTAATTGACTATCAAAAAGAGGAGGATTCTTTTCTTTGACTGAAAACGACACTTTCAAATCAAAAGACGACGGTTCGATTAAGCTACCTTTTTGTAAAGGAGAACTGTAAATGGCGAAAAATACATAAAATAATTCATAATTATTTGTAAAATGGAGGCTAAATAATGCAAAGGAAGAGAGTTTCAACAGTGGTATACTGATCACAGACAGCAAAAATCCTAAATAAAGCTTAAGAGAGGGAAGAAAAACCAAAATCTGGAGGCAGAAATAGTCTCATCTGATCATCGCACCTATAACACAGGGACACAGGGATGCATCTCACCTACTACAAACGGGAGGTGTGATGCATCTAGACTGTCAAAAGGAGACAATGCGATGGTCCAGGGACGAGATTTTAACTTGGTTTTTGGTCATAGTTTGCAGCTTAGTTCAGGGATTTAAGCTGTTAATGATAATCAATAAATAAAAAGTGTAGGGGCTGATCTAATGAGGTTAATTGAGCCACCACCAGGGCAATTAGGATGTTTGCAAGTCAGATGTTTAATTCATAAACTAACCCAGAGATTGACTGAAGCAGCGTTTATCTACTTTGCAGTTGCATAGCAAAAGAAGTTCGAAGGATAGTTGGCATAACTTCAGGCTCTAGCTATAGCTTATAAAGTAAACAAACTATGAACAAGCAAACAAGCTATTTGCTCCCCAGCAGAGTCGCCATTTTGTTATCGGGAAAACTAGTGTCCATTCAGAGCTTCTAGTCCCACTAAGATGGGTAGCTATCTTAGAAACAAACAAACTAAAGTTACTTTTGTTTTCCTTTGTGAGAAGTAGATGAGAGAGAAGCAGAGAGTACCAACCTCAGTCTTTCGCTTGGCTCCTTGGTTGTTTCCTCTCCCCTCTGACAGATCTTTGCCGCTCCTTCCTTTGCTTGTCCCGCTTCAACGAACACCTGTAGAGTCAAAGCAACATAATACCATCAACGCACAAAGATCTACAATCATAAACAATATAGGACCAGATATATATTGACCACACAAATGCATATATCAACTCAGACATACAAGAATGTGGAGGAAAACTCAAATAGATTTATTGATAGAACGAGTAGAAGAGAGGATTACAACCCATTGATCTAACCCAGCGTAATCCTCCCAGCATGAAATCCCTTCTTCACCTCATGAAAATCTTAGATCACCCAACACTATGATGTTCCACAAAGAAACCAACAACACTTCCTTACAAAATACAAGATTCCAGGCTCTAGATGTCTAGGATGAGGGATCCATATATAGATGTTTGCAGGTGGGTTAGTCAGCTTCTGGGTTTTTTATTAGTGTCATTTCTCTGATAGTTCTCAATTCCACTTAGAGATTTCATGATCTCTTACTCATCCCTAGGCGAATTCAGAGAGGCAAGTGTCACAGGAGAAGTTTCTGGAAGATTCCATGATCATCTACCTTGCAAACTATCTCTGCCATTTGTCTACTCTCACCCATTATACACCATAGAAGGGCTTTTTAGTATGCATCGCAACCCCATGAGCATTAGGTGGGATGCATCGTACTTTGACCATGGAGCAGGTGAGATGGTCCAGTTTTGACCAGGTTTGAGTAGTTTTTCATGGAGAAATTCTAGGAGATGATGTATTCAGCCGACCTTGTTCCTTTAGGGTATGAAAATACACTTTTAGGGACTTAGAAGCCCTTAGTTTATGGACATATAAGATTGGGGTTGCAGTGCCCAAATATGTCTATAACATTGTGAGCACTTCCTGAATGAGGCAATCAATGCACTGATCGAGGAATTCCATGTGTATTGTAAACAAAGTACACCATACCATCCGCAAGCTAATGGGATAGTAGAAGCATTCAACAAAATTCTAGAGACTACACTGACCAAAGTATGTAACGCACAGTGAAAAAACTGGGACCTGCACATACCTGCTGTATTATGGGCATATAGAACCATGTGCAAGAAATTGATGGGTTAGACACCTTTCAGATTAGTCTATGGCACGGAAGTAGTCATGCTAATGGAATAAATCATACCCAGTTGTGGATAGCAGCAATTGTAGGCATGTCAGACCGCGAAGCCTTGGAAGAGAGACTCGCACAATTGGAAGAACTCGAGGAAGAATGGTTTCTGGCGGGATTCCATCAACAGTTACAGAAAGCGCAAGAAAGATTGGCACAATCACCATATCAAGTCATGCACATTCAAGGTAAATGATTTAATGTTGCTGTATAATAGAAAGTTTGAAAAAATTCCGGGGAAACTCAGAATTCATTGGTTATGACCATATATGGTAAAAAAAAGTTACAGATGGAGGCATGGTCCAGCTAGTCAAACTTAATGGAGAACCTTCCCACGAAGAGTAAATGGCACTCGCATGAAGCCTTACACGGGTGGGGCGGCTGTCTGACTAACTGACCAAAGTATAGTCTTTGTGACTCAACAAGCTAGTCAAAGGTGCAGGACTATAAACACAGGTACTAGAAGTTAGCATCATAGTAAAGAATCAAGTCAGACGCAGATGATTCAGAAGTAGAAATGGAGTAGATACAAATGACGGTAGCATGGTGCATTGTATACCTTTGCATAGCACACACATATTTGGATGGACTGCACGCAAATATCACCACACCAGCAGAGTGACTCGAGGACAAGTCATGATGATTGTGTTGGGGGCCTATTAGGCAGTGGATCCCCCCATAGTAGGCTTTTGGGGCTTGAAGCCCGAATTTTGGTCAATTGTAATGAAAAGACCCCACGAAATGTGGGTGCGGACCATGAAAGTCTAGGGTTGTCTGCCCTAAAATAATATAATTTAATGTATGGTATGTTGGCCTACTCATGGTCCACAGACCGTGGGATTATATAAATAGAGTGAGGCTCTAAGTGTAAAGTCAGCCTTAGATCTAGAAAAATAACATGTTCTTTTGGATGATGAATTAGCTCTGAGTCTGTAAGTTCAAGTCCTGGGTTGTAATAGTAGGAAAAGGCTCTGCAGTTGTGTATGCAAAGGCCTGATAGAGTTTGCAGCTATGTGCACGGACCCCTGTAGCTGAGTGCATAGAGCAGAGTTGGGATTGTACTCGAATAGAGGATTAATAAAAGATAAGTTGATTCTAAAATACTACGTGTTTATGCTTTTGTTATATTTATGCATCTCTTTACAGTTTTATGATAGCACACACTTGTTATGAATGTTGAATGATTAATGATAATATTGTGTCCACACAATTAAGTTAAGATCTATAATAATATGTAGGTATCTAGATATCCCTTGTTCACGCTCATTACAGAGCTGCACGGAAGTAGTCGCACAAGTTGTGAAGGACAGACGGTTGCGCGGAGTAGCCCAAGCACACGGGTTTAGTTCGCGAACTTCCTATACTTCATTAAGACATCCCTAGGGTGCAGAAATGTGGTTCCAACACCCTACCATACTACCTCAGGTGAGACCTCAATCCGTGCACCATGGACTATTGCTGAAAGGGCCATTAGTTTCGGGATTTGTTTTGCTAAATTACTTTTGAACCTGGGTCAGGCCCCAACAAGCCAACACATGGTTTGTAGCATCTCTGACACCACACTTAAGGATGACATTGTCATAGCAGAAACTTTCTACTTAGGCTGAAGCTTTGGAAATGGCAATGAGATTGCATGAGACCCTGATACAGGACACTGGGTTGGGAGTTCAATAAATCCATGTGCACTACAGAATTTGTGTTTGGAAATGCAAAGCTTGAAGCAGGATAGGGAATCGCGGGCAGAGGCATGCGAGGAGGTATGGTGCATAAAATTCAAAGGCTAGGGCCATGACAAGGATCATGATCCAGTGTTCACAAGCTACTTGGTAGGAGGAGGGCCAATGCCGTTGAGACCGGAGGCATAGGCAGGGCCAAGTGTGGCACCCGCTTTATGGTGCATGATCTGTCAGATAAGAGGGAAACACATGACGGACAATTGTCATTTGCAGTAGAAATATACACAGACACCCCAGTAATTATTTTGTAATCTCTACAGGTCAGTAGGCCATGATGAGCACACTTGTCACAGTTATGAGCTAATGATGGATCAAACCCCAACCTATAGGATGCAGACCAAAATGTGAGCCCTCGACCCAGATGCTAGGATAGCGCATGTTGGATTTCGAGGGAGAGGTAAGGGACGAGGTGGAATGGGGCTAGGAAGGGGCCGCCGACAGTTAATTTGTTACAATTGTGGAGGACCAAGGCACTATGGCTGTGATTGTACCAACCTGATGAGGATATCTTGTTTGTATTGTGCTCAGTTTGATCATGAAACAATAGACTATCCTACGTTGATCACAAATATGTGCCAAAAAGGGGTATTCCAACCTCCTCCAACTCAGAATATACAAATGATGAGGTCTAAGCTGTGTGAAGAAGACTCGAATGTGAACATGATGCTCAGAAGTGGTGCGATCATGGGGGAGGAGAACGGGAAGTAGCTCGAGGAAGATACGTGGGTTCGCAAGGCTCCTACGAAGGAACCCGAGTTTGAGCTAGAACATGCAAAGGAGACATTCATGGAAGCTAAGAAGAGCTTTGCAGAGGCCTCTAGTTTAGGTAGTAAGGATCAACCAGAGCTAGGAATGGATCCTTCAATCCTCACTTCCTTTCTAGATACATGCATGAAACTCCGGCGCGACAAGAAGGCAGTTAAGGGACTACAGGAGCTGATCACTAGGTGCGCAGGGTCAGAAGAACTGTGTGTCGTCTGGAAATTGAGAAAGCATGCATTGCGCATAGGAAGGGAAATGAGGTTGACTGCGTAGATTGGGGAATATGAAATGGATCAAGTAATCGTAGATCTGGGTTTGGATGCAAATTTATTACTGAAGCAAACATGAGAACGCATGGGCAGGCCCATGTTATAGTGGTCCCCTATTCAATTACGAATGGAAAACCAACAGAAGATTTTTCCCATGGGGAGTTTGCAACGGGTAAGAATTGACATTGAAGGCGCGAGCGTGCAGGTGGATTTTGAAGTAATAGAGATTGTTGATGACATAAATCCCTATCCTGCACTGTTAGGAATAGACTGGGCCATCAATGTGAACAAAGTTATCAACCTGAAGAAGCGTAAAATGATCTTCGAGAAAAATTCACTACGCGTGGTAGTCCCACTGGACCCAACCGAAGGAGCGCACTACACTGAACCAATGTGCAACGATGAAAGTGATGATGATCTTGATTGTATTTACAAAATAATGATGCAAGACCAGGATTGGGCGAACCTGGCTATAGATGGGAGGATCTCATGGGAGTGCGAAAGCTCCTGTAGTTCGAATTCAGATGAAGAAGTAGAGCGATGGTAGAATCGGTTACACGAAGTGACAACACTGAATTGCAACATGATGGTTAGATCACTGCGTTGTGGGACAACAGAGGAAAGAGAGCTGTCGACATATGATAGATTAATAGCGATGGATGAATTCTTAAGCAAATTCAAAAACGTAGTACCGGAATAGCAGCAGTTCAATGCGTTGAAGTGGGCACTGTGCACAACGCCTGCATGATGGTGGGGTACACATCAAGGAAATTTCAAGGACTGGCGTGGATGGAAAAGGATGATGCTCATATGATTTGGGAAATTGTAGCTACGGCTAGAAGACAAATATGATGGACAAGATGACCCACATACACACCTCACGAAATGGACCAAGGTCTATAGCGAAGAACCACAGCCCGAATGGGTACACTTATTCTACCATACCTTGGATGTGATACCCATGAACTGGTATACTGAGACAAAACTCTGACATGGTATGGGAAAATGGGATGTCTTACGCGAGGGATTTTTATTAACATTCACATTTGAAGGCCGGTGGTTAGATACTATTGACAATGCGATGTAAGCAGTAAAAGCCACCATCTTGAAAATACCATAGGAGCCATTGGAAATGTTGCAACCAGTATGGGCAACCCAAGTAAGAAACACTCTAGAATGTTATAACATGTAGGTGGAGGAGGATGATGACGACCCCCAAAATATTGATACTCCAGAAACTGAAGGCTGTCACAAGGCTCGAATACTGTCAATTGAGGATCTTGACATCACCGCGCCACTAGAAACAAAGCAGGTAAACACTGGCGAATACCAAGACTTGTTCCCGACCAAAATTCCGAACTTGAAAGGGATCATTGGCGACTTAGAGATGATGAATATCACTCTAAAACTAGATGTGAAGCCAGTTAAGCAGCAGCCTTACCGCTTGAACCCAAAGTATAAAGAATAGGTCCGTAACGGATTAGATAAAATGCTCACAACCATAATTATCGAACCAGTGGAAGAATCCGATTGGGTGAGTCCTATGGTAGTGCAAGAGAAAAAATAGAAAGGTGAAATAAGAATATGCATGGACCTCAGGTAGCTCAATGATGCCTGTGTTCACGATCCATTCCCAACACCATTCACAGATGAAGTATTGGATAATGTTGGCGGTTAAGAAGCTTACTCATTTACGGATGGCTTCTCAGGGTACCATCAAATTAAGATCACGCCAGAAGATAGGATCAAGACAACCTTCACAACAGAATGGGGTTGTTTTCAGTACACCGTTATGCCCTTTGGACTGAAGAATGCGTCAGTGATATTCTCACGCATAGTGGTGGTAGTGTTCAAAGAATACATCCATAAGTTCTTGGAGGTCTATCTGGACGATTGGACTGTTTTGGATTAGTTAAGCATCATGTAGTGAGCTTACGGTTGATGTTGGATACTTTATGCCGACACTAGATTGCATTGAACCTTAAAAAGTGCACCTTCCTCATTCCATTTAGCAACCTGCTAGGCCATGTGGTCTGCAAAAAAGGCCTGATGGTGAACCCTGTGAAGATTGTTACTATTCTGAATCTAGAAGCACTGCACAGTGTCAAACAGTTACGCGCTACTTTGGGGCACACTGGCTACTATAGGAAGTTTATCAAGGGTTATGCCCAAATAATTATGCCGATGGAAAAGCTATTGAAAAAATATGTGACATATTGCTGGAATGATGATTGCATGAAGAGTTTGGATGTCCTAAAAGGGAAAATGGCCTCCACGCCGATTTTGGTCTTCCCGAAGTGGGATGTGGAATTTCATGTACATGTTGATGCGTTGTGTATCGCGTTTGGAGTCGTACTCACATAGGAGGGCATGGAGGGCATGGATCACCCGATCGCGTTTACAGTTCAAAAATTGTCCAAAGCTGGAAAAGAACTACTCTACCCTACTCTACCACCAAACGTGAGGGGTTGGCAATGGTGTACGTGCTCCAAAAATACTGACACTATTTACTTGGAGGACATTTCAAGATGTATACCAACCATTCCACATTGAAATACTTGGTGAATAAGCCTGTGTTGGGGGGGCGCATATGCAGATGGCTCCTACTATTTCAAGAATATGATTTTTAGGTCATAGTCAAGCTAGGACACTTAAACACAGGACCAGACCACTTGTCACTAATTGAGATGGGCGAGGAACCAACAAATTTGGAGGAGGGACTACCTGATGCACAACTCTTTGCAGTTTGCGTCGCGGATGGACACTTCAAAGATATAATCCATTTTCCAAAAACAAGGACTGCGTTGAAGGAGTACTCAATCCAACAGAAGAAGGAATTGGTGGTGCATGCAATAGACTTTTCTATCATCGCGGGCCACCTCTACAAGATGGGAAACGATGAGATATTGCGAATATACATAACTGAATTTGAGCGAGGTCAGATGCTCACGGAAGCACATGGAGGTGTTGCAAGAGGACACTATGCAAGACGTGCGACCGCACAAAAGATTCTTCACGTAGGGTTATGGTGGCCGACCCTGCACTAGGATTCGAAAGCGCATTGTAAGGCCTACAATGTGTGTCAAAAGATGGGAAAACCATCACGAAGGGAAGAGATGTCGTTAAATCCCCAATTGACACTACAACCATTTGGGAAATGGCAATTGACTTTGTGGGCCCAATCAAACCTCAAGGAAAGACGGGTGCGTGCTACATAATCACTGTGATGGAGTATTTGACATGATGGGCAGAAGAACAATTGGTCAAGGACTGCATGGCTACCACGACTGCATATTTGTTGTTTGAAAACATGTTGACACGATTTGGCTACCTGAAAATCTTAATGAGCGATCACGGAACACATTTCTTGAATGAAACCATAAACGCACTCATAGAAGAGTTCCAAGTTTATCACTAGAAAAGTACACCATACCACCCACAGGCTAATGGAATTGTAGAAGCATTCAATAAAATTTTGGAGACTGTGTTGACCAAATATGTAACGCATAGTGGAATGACTAGGACCTACGCATACCTGCTGTGTTATGGGCGTACAGGACAATGTGCAAGAAATTGACGGGATAGACACCATTCTGGTTGGTCTATAGTACAGAAGTAGTCATGCTGATGGAATACATCATACCTAGTCTGCAAATAGTAGTGCCCACAGGCATGATGGACCGCAAAGCTCTGGAAGAAAGGCTCGTGCAATTAGAAGAACTTGAGGAAGAACAATTTCTAACCGATTTCACCAGTAGGTACAAAAGCAGTGTGAGAAAGCCTAGCACAACCACCATAGTTGTGCACCTTCAAGGTAAACAATTTAGTGCTGCTATATGATAGAAAGCTCAAAAAAATTCCCAGAAAATTCATAATGCACTGGTTGGGACCATATGTGGTAAAAGAGGTCACAGATGAAGGCATGGTGCAGCTAGTCAAGCTTACTGGAGAACCCTTCCCAGGAAAAGTAGACGACAGTTGCCTGAAGCCCTACATGGGTGGGCCGACTATCTGACTAACCGACCAAAGCACAATCTTCGCGACCCGAGGAGCCGGACAAGGGTGTGAGACTATAAACACAAGCATTAGAAGCCAATACCAAAGAAGAGACTCAATTCAGATGCAGATGATTCAGAAAGTAGAAATGGAGCAGATCCGGCAGATGATAGAATAGGGTGTTGCAGACCTTCACGCAGCACAGTTGGAGGGGCTCTATGCCAAGATTTCCGCACTAGCAGAGTGACTTGGGACCAGTCATGATGATTGTGTTGGGGGCCTCTTGGGCATGGTATCCCCCGCAGCAGGTTTTGGGGCTTAAAGCCTAATTTTTTGTCAAAGATGGTGTCGAACTCCACAAAGTACAAGCGTGGAACACGAATTATATAATCGAGTCATAGGGTTGTCTGCCCTAAATATTGTAATTTAATGTAAAGTTATGTTAGCCTACCCATGGTCCACGGACCATGGGATTGTATAAATAGAGTGAGGCTCTAAGTGTAAAGATAGTTTTGGTAGCAAAGAATAGAGAGAATAGTGAAGGCATGGTTACAACATAGAGTGGAATTTGAAGTGTACTAGGTCATAGTGGTAGGAAGAGGCTCTGTAGCTGAGTGCGCACGGCGGAGTTGGTTCTGTACTTGGAATTGAAAGATAATAAAAAGAAGTTGATTATATGCATATGTTTTGGAATCTTTATGTTGATGTTATTCATTACTTTTACTCTATTTATTTACTACACACACTTGATGAATACTCGTACGAATGCTTATATGTGAATTTATTCTAATTAATCAACTAACGGAGATAATTAAGGAAGACGTGGGTGAATAACACGGGTCACGTTGCAGCTCGAACTGCGCAAAGACAGTATCATAGGGCGTAGCGCAGTAAGTGCGAAGGTTGGATCGCAAATCAATCACCTCATATCAGACATCCCCAGGGTACGGAAACCTGGTTCTAGCACCCTCCCATGCTACTTCGGGTGAGACCTCAGTGTGTGCTCCGTGGACTATTTATGAAAGGGCCAGTAGTATAGGGATTTATTAGGCTAAATCACTTCCAAACCTGGGTTAGGCCCCACTAAGCCAACAATACATAAAAGATTCAGAAAGAAAGAAAGATTCCAGAGAAATAGAATCCTTCACTGGACCCAAAATTGGAAAGACCCTTATGAAATAATAAAAAATAAACCAAACGAGTCAACTTCAAGAATGCAAAGCGAAGTAGTGGAAATATTGGATTATAAGAATGTTGAGAATCAACTCATTGTTCTAGAAGCATATAAAAGTTAGACACTTTACCAAAAAGGTTTGAAATCCAAACTAAGACAACAAAACTTCAAAAATTGCAAACCCTAGGTTGACAAAATGTTTTTCAAAAAGAGACAAAGAAGCTAACCCCAGCAAGAAACAAGACCATTCCAGACTACAAATGACTTCAGATTCCCCCAACTGAAGGAAAAATTTTGGAAAAAATTCAAATTTTCCGAAATATACATCACTTTGTATTGGGAGAGCTACATGTACACATGACTGTTCTGAAGAAACAAGTGTATACGTGGGTTTATTTGGAAGAAAACACGTGTGTACGCTTATGTATAAAATAAAAAATGCACATATGCCAAAAAGTAGGGAAAAATAAAAAAATATAGACCTGATACAAAAGATCAGGCTGATTGCCCAAATTGCAAATGAGTCAACAATGTTAGAAAAATCAGGAAACAATAAAGAGAAACCTAGATCAAGGAAACAAAAGGCCTTCTTGAAAATATGAGAGTATATTCCCCAGTGGAGTCGTCAATTCTGTTGGCAGGAAAAACTTCCCTAAGGTAAGGGTTGACAACCTCAACATATCGCAGGCAAATTATCAACAAGAAGCTTACATTCAAGCAAGCAAATTATGTAAACTACTAAAGTTGGATTTGAGAAGAGTACTCATAGGTCCTACATTTTCTTTCTATCCTGTAGGGTCCAAACCCTCTGCTTCCTCCAAAGCGATGAGACTCGCAACACAGTTCAGAGAAGAATATACATAACAAGTAATTCAAAGTGCGTGTATAATAAACATGCTAGATCATCAAGCATAAACATATAAATCCTGACATATTAGACATGAATCATAAAAACATAAGATCATAACATATCAGGAACAAGACAAAGATTCTTTATTGATAACAACAGATAGTAGTGGAAAGATACAACTTGATTCGAACATGGAACCAATGAAACCTTCCTTTGGATTTGTCCATCCCAAGCCTCAAAGATCACCTCTCAATCATGCACAAAAGGTTTCCATATAATAGAAGATGAGAATCTCTGCTAGGAAACAAGGGTTTCCTATGACTGGGAGTGTAGGAGGCATAGGGAAAATCAGACTTGATCTGGGGACAAAAATATTATAATGTCTATATCCTATCTCCCTCTTTGATTAGGCCTTCGCATGAGGTGTATAAATAACACCAGAAATCAATTGATTCAGTTAGGCCACGAGCTCTTGCAGGTGGGATTTCTGTGAATCTCGTAAACCCCACCCGAGAAATAGGATATTATTTTATTTTTTCATGTTTTAAATAATATACGCAGGTTCTGTATTATGATACTCGCATGTGTACGCAATTTTTAAAGGGCCAATTTGCGTATGGAATTCAAAATATTATTTTTTTATAAAAGATCAATTCTGAATGGGAAATGGCCACCCAAGGCCATTTCAGAGCATCATAACTATATGAGTGTTGAATGATGCTATAACAAGTAGTGCTAGAACATTGAATTCTCTAAAGACAGAATTCACTAGTAATTTCCTAGAAATGACCTCTTCTCTAGCAGTAGGTAAACATCTCAAATCTTCTTGTGTGATTTTCATATTGTCTCGAAATTGTTGTTCTCTAATTAGATAGCATGAATCTTCCTAGAAGGAAGGAATACCAAACCTTTGGATATAACTCCATTATGCCTTAAATCCATCAATAACCTTCCTTTCCCTGCAAATTTCCTTGTTCATTTCTTGAATGAATCTTTTCTTTCTTTATTTGATGAAACAATCAAAATACAATTGTCTCAAATAGGTATCCCTAGGACTTTAATAATTTCTTCCTTTAACAAATTGAGACAATTGATGATTCAATCTACTTCTTTTATTATTTCTTCAAGTAGAGGCTGATATTTTTAATCTCAATATTTACATTAGCTATTTCCACTTTCTTGCAGTCAAATAAGAGATCGACAGAAGGCATAATTTTAAGAATCTTCTCATTAATCATTTCCCAAATTTTGTTCTTACTTCAATCATAGTATATTTTCCTACTGTGGTGTCTTGTATATATTTATGAAGGGATTGTATTTCCTTTTCCGTTATTTTCGATATGGATTGTAGTTCCTTAATTCTTTTTTCCTTTAAGTTGATCTAACATGCCAATCCATGTTGTCGTTGCTCCTTCTCCTATTGTTATTCTTTTATTTCTTTTCATGTTTAATGATCTTAATTTCAGAAATTTTTAACATATCAGGGTCTATGTTCCTTGGCGTGTCCTTCTTCAGAACTTTGTTAATAATGGCTTTATACTCTTCTAGTTTGTTGATATGCCCATTTTTATTTTCATCAAATTCTTTAACCAACTTATCAAATTTTTCCCTTAGATCTTTTAGTTAAAATTCTCTGAGGTTCAGTGATTGTTGCAACTCCTGTAATATTTTTTATTTATCTTCCTTTTGTTGAAATGTCTCAACTAAATTTATTATATCATAATCATGGGTCTTTAGGGAAAATTTCAAATTTCTTATTTGTTTGTCTTTATATTCCAATGATTTCTTGGTGATAATTCCATTCTTAGGAAAGCCTGACTGATTGATTATTTTATCCTCCAGTTCCTTAATCTTGTTTACTTTGGTTTTAATCACCACCTTAATGTTGTTTAACATTGATTCAACTCTAATCAAGATGGTCAGCACCTTTTTCTTTCTTGCATTTGATTCCAACAACCTTTTTTTCACCACCTCACCAGTTTGTTTATAACATTCAACCATGTATGTGCTAATAACCTTAGTCAAACTAAGGCTTATGGAAGCTTCTCTAGAACTAATAAACCATGTTAAAACATCAATATATAGCTAGACAATGGTCAATTGAACATATTTTAGTTGAATTTACATGTGGATATAAACTTAGGACTTGTATAAGAATTCATCTCTCGAACAACAATCTCATCTGTAATATGTGCTTCTCCAGGAATTGTTGTTAATTATTTTCCTTTAACCCTTGTGGGTTTCTCTCTAATGACACTATTGGAAATTGCTAATACTTATTTTCTAGAATCCTTTGGATTTCTTTCCTCAAGTACATCATGTAATTTCTTTGATAACCTTCACTACCCTTCTAAATGATAGAGAATTCATCATTATTGTTAGTATTTTCCTTCACGTAGTGTTATGCTTCATCAAGATTTCCTTCATCTACTTTTCTATTCAATAAACTCACCTAAGGGTTGTTATCCCAAGTACTTGTCATTTTATCAGTAATCTGACTTATTTCTTGAACTTCCTGAGGTGTATTACCTTCAACTGAGCTTGCTCCTGATTGCAATGGTTCACTCATATGTTTTTCTGAGACTTGCATATCAATTGGACCTTCATCACTTCAGGGAAAAATATCAATATTAGCCCATTATTCTATCTTAGGTTTAGGCTCATGAGCATCTACTAACAAACCTACTTGTTTTCTTGAATCTAATAGTATGTGTCAAGGACCATAGCTCAAATGTGATTCCCTTTCTAATCCAAAGGACATTAATTCCCTTTCAATAATTTGTAGTGCATAATTATCTTTGATTATTCTAGTGAACACTTCAAAAGGTGTGACAATTAGTGCTTTTTAAATTTTTGAAATGAAGTGGAAGTCGTTGACATGCATTCTTTACCTTGCACCCTCTAATACAAAAAGTTGGGTAGTAATGAATTTAGGGAGGTGATAGGGCTCTCCTTCAAAGCCATAAATTCAAATAACATAGTAGTAACTAACAAAAAGGTACAAGTCACCTATATTGTTTTCTTCGGTTAATCACAAAACTATTTTGAAGTCTTTTGATATCCTGTGAAGGATCTTTCTTAACAATTTAATTTGAAGGTAATAAGAAATATTATCTATGTATTTGGCATAACCGCTTGATATTCTTCCATGGTATAACATTTGGATCCATCCAACAATTTCCTTCTCTTCCCCTCTTTTATCATTCATTGCCTCTAATAATTTTATACTTGTAAAATAATCAGGGTAATTAGATAGGATTAGATTTATCAAGTATGACCAATGCTTAAAGAGCTGGAAGGAGGAAGTTGTATTGAAGTCTATGATAATAATGAGCCAAGTATGCTTGAAAATTGATCCTGATCTCCACAGGATTTACCATTATTTCTTTCAAACACACGAACATGACCTCATCCACCTTGGATTCATCATTGCACCCTAAATGATAGCCAAAAGAGAGGTCATAGTTTGATACAAAAGCTAGAGTAATTTAGTTGATATAGGAAATTAAAATTTTGATGCCTCAGAAGCTTGAATTTCTCATTTTTGGTGCACATAATAATTTCCTAAGCCAATTCTTTATCAGTGCCAATGTTTCCCGAGGGATGTACTTTTAACATCTTGGCTAAAACTTCCTCAAATATTTCCAAGAGAACTTGGCCATTGGATGGACAAACAATATTGTTAGTAGAGTGGTCAAATTTGTTGCCAATAGTGAGATGGTGTCCAGTTCAAAATGCATAGCCAGTAGATAATTTGGTTTCTAATAGATGTTCTTCCGACTTGAAATGCTCAACACCATGCTCTCATTTTTTCCTCAGAGTAAATATGTATGTATTCTCAACATGGGTGTCTCAGATTTGAGCTAAAGCATTAACAAAAAATTAATCTTAACGATTGAGAACCATTTTTAATCCTAAAAGTTGGAGGACATGACTACAAAATGATAATACATTAGGACATGACTACAAACTGATAATACATTTTAATGGTGAATCTTTAGGAACTTACTTATGACCCAATTTCATTGATTCTTCATCAAAATTATGAAATATAGCAAGCTATGGTGGTAACTCGACTGCAACAACTGCATAGAGGCTAAATGAGTGTTTAAGTTGAATTATTTCTTTATTAAATGTTGGTGTACTATGTATTAACTTCACAATATGTGACTCCATCCGACAATTATTATGTCTTAGTGGTAAATTAAAATGAAAGATATTAAATTTGAGTTTTCAGATTCGTACTACATAAATCTCCAAAACTATCAGACCCTTTCATGGTCTTTAACTTTTGTACAAACCATCATTCAAGACAGTGTCAGATTTTATGATTGGGTTTCAAACTTGGTGCCAACTAGGAAGAAAATTGGCGAGATCGGACTCTATGTGGACCTCAGAAACCTCAATGAAGTATCATTTAAAGAAAATTACCCTTTCCCCAAAATGGACCATATTTTGCAAAGGATAGTTGGATGAACCAGAATCTTATTATTGGATGGGTTTTCTAGTTACAATCAAATCTTAGTTCATCCCGATGACCAGGCCAAGACTGCCTTCACTACGCCTTGGGGCACATTCATGTGGATTTTGGACTAATGAAGGTAGGAGCCACTTTCTAAAGCATATGGACATAGCCTTTGCCAAACAAATTCATGATTTCCTTGTTATATATCTAGATGACATTACTATGTTTTCAAAATCTGATAGTCAACATTTGGATCATCTAAGGTAGGTTTTTATTAAATGCAGGAAATATGGAATTTCTTTAAACCCCAAGAAGTCTTTTCTTGGTTTAGAATAAGGAAAGCTACTAGGTCATATAATCTCAAAAGATGGTATCCGAATAGACCCTTCAAGAATAGAAGCCATCTTATAGATACAACATCCAAGGAACATTATGGAATTACAAGCTTTCTTAGGGAAAATTAACTTTATTAGAAGATTTATTTCTAATCTAGCATAATTAATTAGATCACTAAACAATATGTTGAAAAAATATTCGACCATAAAATGGATTGTTGAGCCTAAGAAATCCTTTGAATACATTAAACTAGCCTTAACTAGAACACCAGTTTTGATCAGTCCAAAATTTGACAGTAATTTCATCTTATTTTCCTTTTCTTCTGAGCACACAATTGCTACAGTTTTATTGCAAAAAAATGACCAAGGCTATCAACAGCCTATTGCTTTCTTTAGCAAAGCCCTGAGAGATGCCCCCTTAAAATATAACATAATGGAAAAACAAGCCTTTGCTTTGGTCAAATATATCAATGATTTTAGGGTGTACATTTTATATTCTCATATAGTAACCTATGTTACTAATTTAGTAGTCAAAGACATCCTAACTCAGGGTGGTCTAGATGGAAAGAGAGGAAAATGGATTTCTACTATTCTAGAATATGACATAGAAATCAAACGAACTAAGTTAATCAAGGGCCAAGGTCTAGTGAAGCTCATGGTTGAATCTAACTGTTAGGCCTTGGATATAAACTTTATTGCACAAATAGATAATGAAGAGGAGATGGCGACTCCACTAATCAGCCAGGCCTTTATTGAATCACCATGGTATGCTGATATCATTTATGTTTTACTGAATTTACAAGCTCCTCCTAAATTATCTAAGACCAAAAGTGGATTTTTAAAGATGAAATCCTTAAAATTATGTATATTAAACAATGCTTTATTTTGGAGAAATCATGAAGGTATTCTTCTCAACTGTTTATTAAAAGATGAATCTGACAAAGTATTACAAGAATTTCATGCAGGGGACTGTGGAGGACACCTTTACTAGAAAACCACTACTGATAAGATTCTTAGAGCCGGTTTCTACTGGCCCACCTTGTTTTCTGATGTAAAGAAACATGTGACCTCCTGTCACAAATGTCAAATTTTTGAGGGAAAGAAAAAGCTTCTACCTTTACCCCTCAAGCCAATCTCTATTGAAACACCTTTTCAACAATGGGGTTTAGACTTCATTGGTGAAATTCACCCACCTTCCTCTACCTAACACAAATGGATCCTCACTGCCATAGACTATTTCACAAAATGGATAGAGGCCGTACCTTCAAGGCAAGACATCAACACTGTTATCATAACCTTCCTTGAAACCAACATTCTATCAAGATTTGGATGTCTAACTAAGCTCATTACTACTAATGCAACAACATTTAAATCCAAAAGAATGATATATTTTTGCAACAAGTATCATGTAACATTGGATCACTCCACAACCTATTATCCTCAAGGAAATGGACTGGAAGAATCCTCAAACAAAATTATCGTGAGCATCATTAAAAAGTTGTTAGAGGATAATAAGAAAACATGGAATAAAAAGTTAGTCAATTCCTTATGGGTAGATAGATTAACCACTAAGAAATCAATTGGTACCTCTCCCTACCAACTAGTGTATTGGATGGAAACTATTTTTCCATCCTCCTTGGGAACACCAGTGATGAAGCTGCTTCAAGAGTTTTAGGTCGAACCAAATAATATCCAAAGAAGAATCAATCAAATAATACATCTTCAACAAACCAAGGAGGAAGTATACATCAGATATCAAGTTGTGTAGGAAAGGATTAAAAAGATTTTTGATAAGAGAACCAAGGCTGAATATTTCTACCTTGGTGACAAAGTTCTAAAATGGGATTCAAGTAGGGAAGATAAAGGTAAACATGGGAAATTTGATTTCCTATGGAAAGGCCCATATGTCATTTATGCTTTCAGAGGTAATAATGCTTTCTTATTAAGAGAAATGGATGGTACAAAATCATAATGTGGACCACTGAATGGTCGAATGCTCAAACACTATTTTGAACCTAATTACTTCCCATTGTACATATTTCATTTTTCTTCAAAAATTTTAGTGTGGATTGGAAGGTTATTTTTAAAGTTGAAGCCCGAAGAGAAGGCCCTAAGATTTAAGGATTTATTGTCATAAGTATTAATAATGCAGAGGAATAGAGGAAAATTTTGCAAGGTAACATCGATAACAATTCAAAAACTATTGATCTATATAGTTCTTGACATTTCACTACAAAATGCCATACCCAAGTGGAGCCACTTTTATGTCCCTATACTAATAGGAGTCATAATTTTGATTGACTAAGGTTAAGCCTTGTAATATTGTACATACCTTTGCTTTCTGCAAATGTTTTCCATATTAAAAAAAATAAAAAAATGTAAAGAGGGTATGTCCTAAAAGAATAATCAAAGGACAAAAAATAATGAAAAAGGTCAAGAAAAATGAAAATATATGAACCCCAAAAGACAAAAATAGACCATGATAGTGTGCAAGTCAAAATGCCACTACAATTCACTTTTTATGCATAATGAATGATTGTGTGCAGCTTGTTACTTATGCCACAATCCATGATAATAAAAAATTTTAAACTTGGCTATGTCATGCTTTGAATTTTATGTTTATAGGTAGTGAGTAAATCTGACCAAACAATGTAATCTTGGTAGATCATTAGATAGGTAGAGTGAATAAAAGGAGCTCATCAGTTTAATCTAAACCCTTGGAGGATATAAGGTTAGAATTAGATAGTTTATTTTGTAAAGAAAAGAAAAAGATTGATAAGGGTTTGCTAGCCTAAATGCACCCAAATAAAGTGAAGAAAAAATGGTAGGATGAGTAAGTGGGTAAGTAGTAGAAAGGTTGCAGAGAATCATGTCATTTGATACAAAAACCACTTATGTCATTGTTTCAAATGCATCATTTAAATATCCATAAGTGGTAAACAAACAAAAGCAATGGTTCACAATTTGGTTAATTTAACATCCCCTCATTCAATGTAACCCCTATGGCACTCACTAACTTCCCTTTCATACTAAAAAATATTAATGCCTATAATTTCTAAGTAAAAAAGGCTCAGATAATTTCTATGACTTCTGGTGGGACCAGACCCTCGGCTTGATGACTTAAGAAGGAAAGGTGTTAGTATTCCATTATAATTCATTCATCCCCCTCACAAAATCCCTTTGCCTAGGAAACGTGTTTTTATGTACAAAATCCCACCAAATATATTTATCCTAAGTACTAGGTATATGGAAAAAACACAAAATTTCATATACCTAAGCGCAATACCCCTTTCACTCATTTCACTTCACATTGACTTTTTAATTAAATATATAAAAGTCCCTGATAAACCCACTGCCCCATATATATTTAACTCCCTTATACAAAATAACCCCACCCCTTAGTTTAGTTATAAACTATATTACTACCCCTTATCCTAAAAAAAACATCAAAACCTTGCCCTCAGTCCCTAATCCCTCATTATAGTCTAGCTTGATCGCCTAAACCTGGATTAGTCCTTAAACTAATCTTGAAACCACCGCAATTCAATCCCTGAGCCCCCCATTAAATCCCATCATTCACTCCCATGCAACTTCCATCTCCTGATAATCTTTGATTATCCCTCCTCCACATCCAATGCCTCACATGCATATCAAGTCGGCCCCATGTCCGCCCTTTACCGACCCGATAAAGCGGTTTTTCCCCTGGCCCCCGATGCTACGTGGCAAATGCTAAATGGAATTAGACGACCCCTCCCAAATACCACCCGCACCACAAAAGTGGTGCGATGGACCTCCCAAACCACTTCCCCTTTCCAACTAAAAACCATAATTGTTCATCAATTAGTGAAACTACCAAAATTAACATTTTTCTATAAAAACCCGTTTAGCCCTCTTTTCACTCTTTTTGCACATTTTTCATTTGAGAACACAGAGAATCATTACGACCCTTGCAAACAGTCAAATTGCTCACAAACCTCCGCCATTGCCCCATAGACGTCACAGACATCCTAGCTCATTCATCAGTCTGTACCAGTACCGTACGAACCTCAATTCTACCCAATTCCAGGTATTTAACCATGGAATTCCAAATCCATTGTCAAATTCCAAGTCAATGCACCCTCGTGACATTGTTAGTTAAGTAAAAGAGATCTAATTTACTTAAATTTTAACACTATGAGCTATAAACAACTGCAAAACCTTTATTTCCCTAAAAGCTCTGAATCACCACCCCACACTCAAATCCACAAGAACTAAGTATGGTTACCCCAATTACAATGGATGTAAGGTCCATCACTACACCTCATTTAGACCTAGACCACTTTCCTTTAGCGGATAAATATTTCCAAATAAAAGATACCACTATCCTAGAACCCCTACTCAAAGTACATTGCCAAAGTAGGGAAAAGTTCCTAAACCATGCTGATGAAATTGGCCTTTGGGAGTCAAATTTTCCCAAGTACTAGCTCCCCCAAATCCAATTTTTTCCTAAAATTGTGCATATGTGTTATGCTTGCTACATCCCCAATCACAGAACTATCATGTCTCATGACCAGAAGGTCCTTTTCGCCATCACTCCTGAGTCTATAAATGAAATGTTGTAGCTCCAACCAGGACCAAGCTTGAACCCACTCTCAGTTGGAGGCTTGTTGGACTTGTATCCCAAAATTAGCTCTGCAAAGTTGGCCCAACTATTCCAAACCTTCATCAGAGAAGAGAAACACATCCCTAAGGACTCCCCTCCATATGTATCCATCATTTTCTGTCCATGGGGCCAGAATATTGTGGCCATGATATCTTCTATTTTGGGTTACTCCACCAATGAGTACATTGATGAAATAATCCTTGCCTTCACATCCATCTACACTCCAGGGAAGCCTCCTGCTGTCATTTATGATTATGCCCAATTTATAGCTGAAGGGATGCATGAGAAATTCCTTAGAATGAAAAATGAAAGGGTTTTTAAGTACTCCTCAATTTTATACCGTATGTTCTTATATTATCAATCAGAGAAGTTCCCATTCACCCTTCAAAAGTTTGACACCAAGGGTCAGCCTAGGTCAGTCATTTTTTGGACCCCATTGATCTACCAATACCAGTCTCCATACTCTTACTCTGATTTCATTGATTTATTGTACATCCAGTCATGGCAATGTTGATTGGAAGCCCTCCTCCTAGAATCAGTCTAGAAATAAAGAGAGTCCTTCAATTGTCTAAATAGACCAAAGTTGCTGACTTGTACCTTTACCAGAACCATACATAAATCAAGATTTATGGTTGCATGTTGGCACCATACAAGCTACCAATATATCTCCCAATGAGGTTGTTTGCATTAGAATACTATAGGCATATTATCAATGCAAATGAAGCAAACTTCGTCAATGCCAAGAAGAAGGCCAATTTCAAAATAAAATACCAACTAGGCCCCTTCATATGCAACTCTAGAGAGGCTGGAAAAGAGGCAGATTTGATATTAAAAAATATGAAGTTCCAAAGAAGTTTTGTCTGGAGATATGATCCTTTGGAATTCATCACAAAGAAGATACAAAAGGTCAAGTTATGACCTTTCATACACCATCCCATACCTAAAATAGAAGCATATGCAAACCAGATAGAATGGGTGGAGGGTACCCTAGTAGATCAAGACAACACCAGAGTAGATGTAGAGAATGCTCTAATTGATTTAGAAAAGCAACTTGATAATAGCTCTTTTCTGTAGGAAATAGAAGGACCAGAAAGAACCATGAGTACTCCTCTAGTCATGCAGACTCCTCAGAATGAGGAGAGGATCCGAAAAAGAAACACAGAAGGGGCTTCCACTTCAGGAATGATCACCTCTAATTTACAGCAGGAATCAAACAAGAGGCAAAGGCTAAATCCAGCCTCTGAGCATGAGTACACTGAAGACTCAGCTGAGGTCACAAACACAAGAGTAGAATAAGTAGGTCTGCCACTCCATCTAGAGGCATGCAAGAGCCTTCCACATCACAAATTCAGATGTTGGAAAGGCAACTCAGTATTGAAGTATCCTCCTTTAGAATTCCTACTGACAAAGACCAAGATATCAAGGAAAGATATAAAGAAATCAAAGCTAGAAATGAGAGGTTTAAGGCCCAAACATATGCTTAGTACCTGAGGCTCACTCCTACCAATCAAACAACACTAATGTCAGCCTTTGACATTAAAGAGGGGAAGCTACAGATGGCCTTTGTGAAGCCTACAGCCCAGTAGCCAAAGACAATAGCAAATTTCAAAAGGGTATATTTTGAAGTGTTGGCAATGGATATTCATCCCATAGACCAGATTGAATTACACAAACAGGCTGGAGAGATGATATACTCCACCCTGACAAGTAAAGCCATAGTTTCCCATCAGCTATAGGACTCTCTGATCAATATCTTAGCTCAATTCCAGTTAGAGAAGGCCTCCTCATAGGCCAAGGATACCAAGATCAAGTCCTTCGAGGACTTAATGATTGAATTGGGACATGTCCCAAGGATATAAAAGCTACAGAGCAGATTATTAAGAAGAAAAATGATGACATAGCTGCATTAAAGAAACAACTAAAAATACCTCAGCTACAACACCCATAAGCACTGGAAGTCCTAGAAGCCCAGCAGGGGCATGAAGAACTAATGGACTTAGTCTTGAAATTGAATTATCAACCAAAAGAGACTAAAAAGGAATTGGATGCTTTGATCCAATTAAAACAAGAAGATGTGGTCACCTCTTCAAAATTTATACCTATAGTTTCTACATTAGTTCCATCCACACTAGCATCATCTTTGGCACCTACAGCTCCACTTGCAACGGTCTTGCCAGCAACAACCGAGTCTACATCAACAACAGGTGCATCAGGAGAGAAGGGAGCAGAACTAGTCAAAGCCATGGAACAGATGTCTATCCAGGCTACTGAAATGAACAGGTTAAGAGAAAAGGTTACAAGTTTGGAAACAGACTGTAAACTTACCGAACTAAAGCAGAAAGAAGAAACACAAAAGGCCCAGAGAATGGGTGAGAGAATCAAAATCCTAGAGAAGGATTTAACATTAGAGAAATCACTTGGACAAACCAAGGAAATGTTGTGGGTCAATATCATTGACTCTGTCAATGATATTTTTCCATCTATCCAAGTTATTTTTGAACAAACATAGTAGGTAAAGATAGCTACAGAAGCTATCTAGAAAGTGAAGGAGGAATTGGGAGATAAGCCAGAGGATGCAAATAGACTCATCCACTTCCTCAACAACAGGAATAGATATGAGCTCCAAGAGCTAAATATAGAAGATAGGAATGCTACCATTTTAGAAATAAGGAATGTCCTTTGCAAAAGGAACCTTATGCTTAATTTGGAATAAAAGTGCCACAATATGCAGGTAGCCATTTATAGGTTCATGGCTAAGTTCCAAATTTTGAGGGAGAAAGGTCTGCCCAGTCCTATGGTCATCAATGACAAACTCATGACACAATTGGACTATGGTGATAGACTCAGAAAATTGGCTAAGGAACAAGCCAATTCTTCATCCATAAAAGCCCTACCAATAGGCAAAGTGTTATATGACACATTTGAGAACTTGTTTTTCCTTGAGCATGAGGTAAAACACTTGTTCCTCACCAAGCCAAATTTTGCAAAGTATACTGAGGCTGGTGAAATCTACAGGAGAATGATGAATGTGAAATTACCAAATGTAGAATGGTGGGAGAAAATTACAGATTTACTATGATAAATTTACGGCATAAATTTATTGCACAGTAAAAATGAAGTCATCCAGGTAAAACAGGTGAAAATAGGGCAGCAAGGTCAAAGAGTATCAGAGTTAAAGAGTATCAGTTGAAATATGAAAGCAAAGAAGACTCCAGCATGAAACTCTACAACAACAAGCCAGTATAAAGGGCTACACATCAACAATAAAGGCCAACACAACCATAATAAAAGGGACAACATGAAACAATTCATTAGCTATCTCTATCTTCTTGCAAGAAGATATTTGTATTTCCTAGATTAAATCTCAAGTTTTTTTGAAATATTTTGTAATAATTTTTTGTATAAATACTTCAAAATTCGAAGTATGTGTGGCAGATTCTTAGACATTTCTATAGTTTTCTTGATCAAAGATTGTAAGCTATTGTATCACTGTTAGACCAGCAACCTGTATTATTGAATAAAGCAAAGACACTTCACTGGATTCATGTGTAGTGAGAAATACGTACAAGTATCTTCTTTTGTGTTGTCACTTTTCTTTAAAATCTTTTCCATAATCTTAAATGTATTTGAAATCTTAATGCTATAATATGGAATTATATCTTAGAACTTGCTTCACTGCACTTCGTTTTGACTATTATGCATTTTTTTATGTTTTCTTCTAAATTATCTAAGTTAAGGAATTCTTGATTTCTCCTTAGTTTAGGTAGCTTCCCTCTGGTCTATAGTAAAGGATTCTTAACTGCCCTTTGCTCATGATCATCCTCTGTTCCTCCTTTTAGTCCTAGTTTGAGGATTCTTAAGTGCTCTCTCACCCTGGTTAAGATCATTTCACCCATTCGACCTAAAAACCTGTGTTTCACTCTGCTAGCTTGCCCATTGAACACTCCCTTTAATGATTTAATCCCAGTTCTACATCCCTTCTTTGACTCCATAGCCCAATAGCTAGAGACACCATTCTATCCATCTGTTTAAGGATTCCACCATCCAACTTCCAACAGAAATTCAAAACCCCTTGAACATTAAGAACTAGCCTAAAATCCTAAAAAAACAAAGCTAAATTATAAAGAGAGAGCCCTCTCTGAGTCATAGGTTGGCTAGATCCTATACTTAAAATATTGGTTTGTGGTTACCTCGGTATTTTCCTTATTTTGATAACTTCTAGGGAAAATTCTGAGTGATAACATAAGGAATCTGAAAAACTGAAAGAAACAATGGTGGGGGTCAAAGTGGAATAGGTGGCTGGCCACCAATATACACCTGTATCAACTAAAGAGTTGATGTAATCAAACTTAACCACTAGTAGGTTATCGGGTTGTGTTATAACTGAGCCACTAGGAGGAAGAGGCATTCCATTCGTTGGAGAGCATTTTGTTCCAGAGTTGAGTAAAGATAGTCAGGAGAGATAGGAGATAAAGAACATAAAGATGATCTATGCACTCTTGCAGCCCACGAGCCACAAACATTTTTTTTTTGTATCAACAGCCATATTTCCAGACAGAGAAAAAGAGCGAAGCGACCTCACCTTCTAGCTAGGTTTTCTCCCAAAAGGGTTTCCCAAAGAGAGTATCTTATGCCTTATGTGTGTGTGAGATTTTTTTATTCATTCTCTACTTTTCTGCATAATTTATATTTTCATGCATGCACTAATTACAATAAAATCTACAGATCTAGAAATTACATAAAACTGTAATAATGTAGAATCTCAACTTTTTTAATATAGTGTTATCATATCTGTTGTGATGAACTATCTAGTGGAGTATCCACGACAGTTTATGGATCACAAGGCATTGACTAACAACTCTATCTCTCCACAAGATTAGAGCACAATGTTGGAAAGACCAATGATGTATAGACACCATCATCATTGTCTCTCCTAGGTACATACCCCACCTATGTGTTCACAAAGTATGACCTCCCATCGGACTATTCTCATCTTGGGTAGCTAATCCGCAAAGAATACCAGTCCACGACTACTCTTGTCTTGAATTCTCTACCACATTATCAAAGAGTATCGAATGCCAAATGGCAACCCAATACTCCATTCTTTCTTCCCAAGTGAAGGAAATAATGTTGTGTCTATTTCTCCCTCTCAATTAGGGAGGACAAACCCACCAAACCAAGCTTGTCCCTTAAGTATACAAGCTTCTTGTTTGGAAATGATTTCATCAATATGTCAGCTACCTCCTCATCAGTGGAGATATACCATAGTTGCACCACACCATTTTGTATTAGCTCTCATATATAGTGATACTTGTTGTTGATATGCTTTATCTTCCCATGAAACACTGGATCCTCAAATAAATGGATATAATCCGTGTTATCCCAAAGTATCATTGTAGGGTTCATCAGTCCTTCAAACATGTTAGATAGCATCTTCCTTAAACAAATTTCTTCCCTGATAACTTCACATGCTGCAACATATTCAACTTCATCACTACTCAAAGAAATGATGTCTTCCTTTTTACTCATCCATGAGGCCATAGAGGATCCTTGACTAAAACATCCTCCTGTAGTGATTCTTCCATCCTGTTCACTTCCTCCCCAGTCAGAATATGTATAACCAGTTAATTGAACATTATTCCTTCAATCATATTTCAAGTAGTAATTGATGGTTCCTTGTGGATATCTCAGAATATGTTTTGCTTCTATCCAATGATTATACTTCGACTCCACTTGGAATTGACTTAACATTTAATGCAAAACATATGTCTCATTGAGAATTCACCATGTACATCAATGAGCCAATCAATTGCCTATATCTAGAGGGATCCACAAGGCTTGATTCGAAACTCCTTAGTATTTTAAAGTTTGTGATGATCAGAGTGGTCATAGTTTTACAATCCATCATGTCAAACGTATTTAGTATCTCGATCACATACTTTCCTTGATCTAAATAGACTTCATTAGGTTCCTTCCAGACTTCTAGTCCCAGATAATACTACATCAGCCCAAGATCCTTCATGTCAAACTCTACTGCCAATTTCTTCTTACATTCTTCATTTGACCTTCTACACCTGTCAAGAGAAGATCATCCACATACAGAAGAATAATTATAGGTTCATTGTTTACAACCTTAATATAGAGGTTTAAGTGAGCATAACTTTTCATGAAGCCTAATCTCTGTAGGTTTTCATCCATCCTAGCATACCACACCCTTGGTGCTTGCTTGAGGCCATATAATGCTTTATTTAATCTGTAAGCATATGCCTTCCTATCTTTGACTTCAAATCCCAAGGGTTGTTCTATATAGACTTCTTCATCTATAGTTCCATTCAAAAATGCAGTCTTGATATCCATTTGGTGGATGTTCCATCCCATCGATGTTGCCAATGAGACTAATGATCGAATCATTTTATATCTTGATGTTGGAGAAAATGTTTCTTTATAATCGATGCCTTCAAGTTGGGAGAAGCCTCTAGCCACAAATCTTGCTTTATATTTATCTATACTTCCATCAGTTGCATGCTTGATCTTATAGATCCATTTGGAGCTAACCACGGATTTGTCTCCAGGCCTAGGTACAATCTCCCAGACTTCATTCTTCATTATAAATTGATATTCTTCATTCATGGCATCCTTCCATTCTCAATGTTCTACAACCTCTTCAAAGATGGATGGTTCCACTTCTATTAATTTTTTCATGTAAGAAACATACCCACAATATCTCTTGGGTCTTTTACTTTCTCTAAATATTCCTTGAGCTTCCCCGTGACCTTATGCATCAAGTAGTGTAGACTTCAACTAGATAGGTATTTTCCTTGTCTCTTGAATGAACATGGGTTGTAGAGGTTCACTAGGTCATTCTTCTTCATGGTGATATTCTTCTCCTTCCTTGTCAACTTCTTCCTCAAATATGGGAAGTTCTTTTTCATAAGAATCTATAGACATTTATTTTGATTTCTTATATGCTATGCTATCATCAAATATGACATCACGACTAACTTCAATGTGATTTCCATATTTCATATAGATTCTATAGTCTTTCAATGAGTTACTATACCCAAAACATATGCCCTTCACACCGGAAGGATCAAGCTTGTTTCTTTTGTCCTTTGGTATATGAATATACATAGGACATCCAAAGATTTGGAGATGATCTACGGATGGATTTTTCCTAGTGAAAACTTCTTCTAGAGTTTTGTTATCTAGTGTTGGTTTAAGGTGGTTTGACCCAGGTTTAGAGTGTATTGTGCACCAACAAAAACCTCAACCACAGGCCCTTTCGGAAATGACCTACAAGAAAATCTCAGTCTCACCTAAAGTAGTTATGGGAGGTTGCAGAACCAGGTTTTTGTAGCCAGAGGGATATACGAGTTGTCGCGTCCATGTGTTTACATATGTCTTATATATACCTATAGCTTCACGTACATGAATAACTCTTCATTGATGATTAACTATACAGATTGGTACTTAATGCATAGACATAACAAAAAATAGTATAACATGACTTTTTTTGCATAATTCAGTAAAAAGCATGCATAACAATATCAATACCAATAGAGAATGAACATAGAAAGATACACAATACTTTTCCAAAACTTCTTCTTTATTAATAAGGATATTCAATACATTCTCTTCCTTTACCTACGTACCTAGTTGCAGGTGGTTTACGCACTCAGCTACAAACTCTTCAAGGCCTTTGCACACTCAATTGCAGAGCCTTCCCCCAAAATATAGACTCAAGACAGAGAATACAAACAATCTATGTTTAGTTAGTTATTCTATATCCAACAGAGTATTACATCTTCTCTATATATACTTCCTTACTACAAGAGAATGGTCCACATACCATGGATCCAACAAAACAATGGACTAATACCCAAAACCCATTACAAAATAAGGTGCTTTTGACCCACCCAAAAGCCCCTAAACATTGCACAATGAAAAGAAATTCGCCACTCCACGTGCTCCACTCCTCAAAATGCAGAGTCTTTGACCCAAAACTTGGACCAAGTTGGGTTGCACCCAATAGGCCCCCAACACTCACCGTGAATCATTACAAGTCACTCAACTATGGTTCCTTTGATTTTCATTGCAATGTCATTATATACTGCATTATATTGTTGGATTCTCTCTGCCATTTGTTTCTCCTGTTTGTGCACTTCCTTTAGCAATGCCTTTGTGGTTGGGCCAATAACCTTCTGAATTATTTCTGCCTCCCTTTTCATCAACTTTTTGAGCCTTTCATCCACTGCTTGAGATAGCTTGAGGGTTTCATCCTGCCATCGCTAAGTCCTTGCTTGCAAAATTTTCTCCTTCCTATGAAGATCATCTATTTTTGGAGGTTCTTTCCTTTAGTAATACTAGTGAGTTTCTGTAAAGATGGTAGGGTCTTTACAACTACTAAGATTTCATTGTGCTGCTTTTACTTCCCCTATAATTCCTCCTCAATCTTTTGGATATTTGGATCCTCCTATAGTGAGGTCCAAATCTACATCTTGTCATCAAATAATTTCCCGTAGTCTGTTTTATCTGGAATTTTGCATCTACGGATAAACACAATTTCCCTAGGTGGGTAGCTACACCTAGAACAATATATTTAAAGTGTTCATCCTTTTTCTATAGAAGATAAATAATACAAGGGACCTACTTATTATCTTTCGCTTTCCCTTTGTCTCCTTTGTTTGGCTCTCGTCGCTCTTTCTCGAACTTAATCCACTCGAAAAGTACCTACAATCATAAACAGAGGACGAAAACCAATCAAATCAAGAGATCTATCTATTATAAGAAAATGGAATCAAAATAATTTACACATATAATCGTCATACATAAAGACAATAATATGGGAAAAGGTGTAAACAAATTTATGAAGTAGAAGGAAGAATTACAACCATGAAGTCCAATCCATTGTCACTCTTCTAGCTTGGGTTCCAACCAACATCACATCAAAAGCATAACACTTTGGTAGCATAACAATACTTGTTTACAATCTCAAACCGTATACCAACAGTATATCCTTACAAATTCTCAAAGTCCAGTCCCTGATCACTATGATGAGTGCTCAATTTATAGGGAAATGGAGGTGGTTTTGTCATAAATTGGGAATTGAATGGCTCTCCAATTTGGGAGTTAGTTTTCATGGAGGAAGGGATGAGAGGATAGGAGGTTATTTGATTCATTCCCTATCCAATTTCAAGCTCATAAGAGAGGATAAGAGGTGGGAATCTTCTAGAATGGACTAGAATTAAATAATATTCCTAGAACCCTATGAAGATTTTGCTCAATCTCGCCCAGCGCAGGTCAAAGTGGGCATAGGTGGTCTGCAGAGTAGACTTGAATGGGCCTAAGTGCACTGTAGCATAGTTACCCCTGACCAAGGGTCCGCTGGTCCCTAAAGGAGTCATTTTAGGATGTCTTCAGGCCATGAAACTCTAAGGAATGATAGCATTCAATGTGATAACCTGCATCAATTACAATACACAATATCATGATATTTTTGTTTTTTCATGAATCACTAAGGGAAGGCATACCCATGCTCTGCATACAAACTTTCATTACATGTACATAGGTAGTCGTCTACAGATATAGACCCGTGACGGGATGACCATCCGTGTAAAGCCATCATACAGATGATTTATTACTCTCCTGAAATCGCAACCTGAATGGATGAAACTAGACCCGGGGTCTTCTATCTCGTTTAATCGTTCACTCAAGTATGAGTCTAACCATGTGAATATGTGATCTGAAGTCGAACATGGGAAGACACCGTCTGATTACCAAGCAAATGCGGGTATAACTGGCCCTTTCGGCAACAGTCTACGAAGCACGGACTAATGTCTCACCCAAAATAGTATTAGAGGGTGCTAGAACCAGGTTTCAACACCCTAGGGATGTCTGATGAACTTTTATAGGTCCGCAGTCTGACCCGTCGCTACATGCACTTGCTATCCCTTTGCAACCTGCGATGTTGCTTCCATGCAACCCTACTCTGGGTGCCATCCATATAATACCCAAGTTCCTTGCTATTTTATATGTTATTACCCAATTACTTAACCTGTGTGTGTAAGATTAATGATAATTATAGCATATTCAACAATCATATTAGTGCGTGCGATAAACAAACTAATGTAAATGTAAAGAAAGCAATGTACAACAAATACACAGAAATAAGAATCAACTTCTCTCTATTAATCTTCAATCCTGATTACAGACTCAACACTGCCCTACACACCCAGCTAGAGGGGTCCGCGCACTCAGCTGCAGTCTCTACTAGGCCTCTGCACACTCAACTGTAGAGCCTCTTCCTACTACTACGACCCAAGACAATTAGAATCCTACTCTAAGCTCGAACCATTCATATTCTTCCCTCTTATTCCTTCACTATATTTACAACTTAGAGCCTCACTCTATTTATAAAATCCCATGGTCCATGAACCATGGGTAGGCTAACATGAATTTACATTACATTACATTACATTACTTTAGGGCGGACAACCCTATGACTTAACCTATACTTCGCGCTCTGCGCCCGCAATTCGCAGAGTCTTACAAAACCTTTAACCAAAACTTGGGCTTTGAGCCCCAAAACATGTTATGGGGGGATTCCATTCCTAACAGGCTCCCAATGTAATCATCGTGACTCATCCCAAGTCACTCTGCTGGTGTGGTGACCTTGCGCAGAGTTGCTCCAACTAGTCCCATACTACTCAGAGGTCTGCGGGGCACTGTTCTATAGTTTGCTGCACCTGCTACATGTGTTCCTCCGATGCTTCGTTGTGAGGATCTGCTACCTACCTTAGGGGATATAGCTCCTGCATCTAGGCGAGATTTCCCTCAATCTCGGTCGTAATGGTGAAGGCCTCATCACTCTAAGGCTGGACACACGCTTTGAGAAGTGCCTCTTTCTGTCTTGCAGCATCCACCTATTCCTTCAGTGCCCTTGCTTGCTACATCTTTGCCAGCCGTTGGGTGAGGACGAATATCTATGCAGTTCTCCATACACTTTCATACTACTCCTGTAGTTCACGCGCCTCTATTTCCAATTGATGTATGTTGGGGTCCTCCTACAAAGATATGAGGATGTCAAAATATTGGTCCAACATACCGGTACAGTCCTACACTACCCATCCAATTTCTTCCAATCCTATCTGAATCACGCTAACATGCTATTCTTTAACTTCTGGAGGAGTGGAAGGTTGTGCCTTCATCCACAACTTAGCAATCTATAGGTTCAGCTCCAGATACACTCGTGTTGTTTCCTCACACGCACTGTAGACTCCACTTGCCAATAAGGATTTGCATCTCTATTGGTAGGTCTGTGGCAATGAAAAATTATGGGACTCGTCGACATGCTTCATCCACTATTTGTGTGATCTATTGATTTTGTGACACTAGCTCATCATGCTGTAGGCTAAGTTGTTCGATGTTGATCTTTTCCTCACTCAATACCTGGATCGCGCGACCTTCTCGGGCATGTAGTTGCATTGTTATGTCATCCTGCAGCTGGTACAATCTGTCTTGTAGAAGGCCAACCAAACTTAGGCCAAGTCCCTTGATCCTGCCCACCCTTGCTCTGTCATCCTCATTCTCTACTACTAGCGCTCCTTCCAATAGCACTATGGTGTTGGCCATCTTTGTGCGTAGTAGCTACTCCTCTGCTGATGTACTTGTAGCACCGCAAGTGACTACTGCTCCTTCCTATGGGGGCTGCACCTAAAGTTCCTGCAACTACATCCTTAGGGCCCCCAACACAATTTGTTGCTCTGTCATGGCTTCCTGGAGCGCTTCCTTAGTGACATTACGAACTGTTTCGCTAATGTCATAGAGGTTGCCTTTTGTCAGTGTAATCAGTTGGATGACCAATTTGGATGTCTTTACCTTTTTTCGTGGACCTGATCTCTCCATGACATGCAGTCATTTCAACTAGGTGGACATTGTGCTCAATTTCACTCCTTCTTCTATGTCCTCTGATCCTATTCTTGTAGACAAGTTTTGGCCCCCTTCCTCCTGCATCGTGGTGGCCCCTATTGCTTGCACTGTTGCTGTTGCTTTTTCGGTGGCCTTTGCCTGCTCTGCGACTGCTTTGGCTACTTCGCGGGCAGCCCTTATCTATGTGGCCACTTGTTTATTGCGGTTTGGCTTGGCCAACTGGGTGATATGCAACTTAGTAGTAGTCTTCTGCTTTTGTGCTGTTGTTCTACCCTTCTTTGCTAGATCTGGGGCTCCCCACTTGGGAGGCCATGATTCTAGCACTTAGATGATCACATCATCAATGGAGATGAAGGAGAGCTTGGTCCAGTTCTATGCTAGATCCTTATGCACCTTGATATACACATTATTCATGTCCACCTTGAAGTTTGCAAAGCTCCGCAGACTGTTGTACACTTTGGGGGACAAGTGCGACTTCCTGTTGATCCACATCTGGATGCTCGCCTCCATGAGAAACCAGAAGATCTTGGTTTCGTAGATCCATGTGGCATCCTTAGTAGCCCAGAGCAACACATACTTTGTAGCCTCTGGTAAGTCCTGTTCAATATTAGGGAACTAATTGTCCTTAGGCAGTTCCCTTGTTACCAGTAAAATAGATAAGAGCAACCACGCATAGTGGAAGGTCTTGCCCTGCTCCTGGGCTTCCTTGCAGTTAGTTAGGAACTCCTCACAGAGGAACTCGACCCAGTTGAATTGGACCCCATCGGCACATTGTTCTTCTAATGCAACTATCAGCATTGGTACCTCATCTCTGTAGCATTTTTGCATTACCTGCCCTACCAGGAGTTGGGTGGCTATGTGCAACCCTTTATCTTTAATGCTATTGATTGCATACCCCCTCTTTTTCTTTTCCAATTTGTATTTCTTCTTCATGGCCTCTGTGAGTGCCAAATCTCTGCTTTTCCTGGCTATCTCTGCGGGGTCCTTTCCCTTACAAGGAAGCTGAGAAATCCTGTGGGTAAGATCCATCGTGATGGGAATATGCTCCTCCAGCCATAAGTACCCATCGTGCACCAGGAAAAGTAGCTGCCTGATGATGAAAATTGCGATAGGCACACAATGAAAGTGTGTAATCCATAGTAGCTAAAGTAGTTTGGCCTTCTCCACAATGTGCAGCCATTTCTACGGTTTTAATGTTGTAACTAACCCCTCCATGCTCTAATTCATGAGCTTTTCAGTCTCTAAATGTGGGAACTTCTCACTATCCACGAGGTCGCAATATTCAAACTTCATTGTGGGCATGCGGCCCAGGGCTGAGCCCTCAAAAAAAATTCCATAGGGGAGGAGCGGGGTTTGGAGTGCGCTATTAGCGGCATCCAAATCCCTGGGTATCTTAGCTTTCCCTTTTTGTAGAGGGACGTACTCGGGAAATTTCTTTATAGGGCACACTGGATGGATGTCTTCCTCCATGTCTTCGGTTACCTCTATCTTATTGATGAGAGCCTGTAGATCCTCCTCTTCATCACCTATCTCAATGGTGACAGCCTTTCCCTTTTCTTCCATGGAAAGATTACCGAACCATTAATTCCACAGGGACATGCAGACTGGTCCCGCTACCTGCTTATCCTTCTTAGGCTTTGGCGTCCTAGGCAATTTCAGAATTTCCAGCGCATCCCCAGCATCTTTGGGGATATCCTGCACTGTGGGGTTCTGTGCAGCTTCATTGGTGGTACTTTCTACAAAACCCACACCTCTCCTGGTAGTCATCATCCTATTTGAACTGTCTGTGGTTGTTCACGAACTTCGGGGCTCAAATAACGCTTGGTGCTAAACACTCTGTGCTCTACATATTTGCTCGAATCTCAAATGAACAAGTGTTGTCTCGTGGTCAGCCCCTAGAGTTTTATGGTGCCTTTTAAATTCAAATTCGACTATCCCCCCAATTCTAAGCCATTAATGCTTTCTTGGTAGCAGATTGCCCTAAATTTATCTTTTAATTCGTGTCTTAAATGCCCACTGCCCACTCCCTTTTGCCTTAATTTGGACATCTCGTCATGAACAGTGACACAAACAGTTACTTCCCAACCTACCCGTGTAGCAGCGTAGCCCCCCGTGCATGGGTGTAAACCTTTTGCCATGTTGATTTTGCATGCACCTCCCTCATCGTGCACCTCCCAAGTAGACTCTTTTTTAATCTTGCGCTCTCTTTCAACTGCCTGGAGCGCTAAGACTATGCGCCCTATGTCTAGTCAAGTGGTCGCACCCCCCGTGCAAGACTTCAAATCGCCTTCCAGTATAGTCAGTGAAAACTCCTCAATTACCTGCGCGACCTCTAGTGCTGCACGTTCTACTATATGTAGTGCGCTCCCCTGGTTAGTGTGTTTGGTGAGGTGGAGTTGTAGCCATGGCAGCAGAGTCATAAATTATTTACAACACTCTTCTAATGTAGTGGTACAATCATCGGTATCTTGCCTTGTCATCCTTGGTTTATCACTGAAACATGCTTGTGTGATCTTGTTTTCTAGCCTCTTGATCTCAGCATCCATCAAAATGCTTTTCTTCCTCAATCATACCCGGTCCTTTTTGAGTTTGTCAAGTCTAAGGTTCCCTCACTGAATGGCTTCCTGAATCCTTAGATGTTCATCCTCACGTAGATGTGTGATTTCTTCCTCCTTGCCATCGCGCACTGCCGCCACTACGGGAGCCAGTACATGTAAATTCTTTTTTGGATCTTCTTCCGTAACTATGATCTCCACTCTATTCCACACCTTTGGAACCATCTCCACATTTAGGGTTTTGCACATGGTCCGGTAGGCCCATCGAACCGTTGGCACGCGTAGGTCCCAATCATTTCATTTCGCCTGGTCAACCTTATTTAGTACTCTGCACACCCTATCGAATTCTTCAACATGGATACTTGGTAGCGCATGTTTCCTTTGCTGCTACGATTTGTTCTGATTCTCTATTATGGGGCTAGTGTGTGCTTATGCGGGATTTATAGCATATGTTTGTACCCATTGAGAAAGGTGGGCGCGAAAGTTGTTCCACCTCTGATGACTGACTTGCATTTGAAGATGGGAATTTCAAAAACGTAGGCACATCATCCTTCTACAATCGCGCCAGTCCTCAAAATTTCCTTGATGTGTACCCCACCATCATGCAAGTGTTATGCGCAGTGCCCACTTCAGCGCATCGAACCACTATTGTTCTGGTACTGCACCTTCAAATTTGCTCAGGAATTCATCCACCACTGACAATCCATCATATGTCAGTAGCTCGCTTGCCTTTGTTTTCACGCAACGCAATGATCTGATCATCACGTTGCAGTTCAGCATTATTACTTCGTGCAACCGATTCTGCCATCACTCTATCTCTTTGTCTGAATCCGAAGTGTAGGAGCTTTTGTGCTTCCACGAAATCCTTCCATGTGCATTCAGATTCACCCAATCTTCTTCTTGCGTAGTTATATTGTAAATACAATCGATATTGTCATCATTATCATCATCATGCACCGGTTCAGTGTATCGCGCTCCTTTGGCTGGATCTAGTAGTACTACCACACGTAGTGACTTTTTCTCAAAGATCATTTTGCACTTCTTAAAATTTATGACTCTGTTTATATCGGTGGCCCAGTTTATTCCTAGTAGCGCAGGATAGGAATTGCTATCATCAACAATCTCTATCACTTCAAAATCCTCCTGCGCACTCTCACCTTCAATATCCACTATTACCCCTTGTAATCTTCCCATGGGAAAAATCTTCTGTTGGTTCGCCATTCGTAACTGAATAGGGGACCATTGTAGCACGGGTCTGCCCATGCATTCCCATGTTTTCTTTGGTAGTGCATTCGTGTCCAAACCCAGATACAAGATTACCTTATCCATTTTGTACTCACCTATCTGGGCAAACAACCTCATTTCCCTTCCTGTGTGTAATGCATGCTTTCCAAGTTTCTTTACCACACGCGACTCTCCTAACCAGACGCACCTAGTGATAAGTTCCTGTAGTCCTTTAACTACCTTGCTGTTGTGCAACAGTTTTATGCATGTCTCCATAAAGGTAGTGAGCATTGAAGGATCCATCCATAGTTCTAGTTTATCCTTACTATCTAAAGTGGAGGCCTCCATCAAACTCTTCTTAGCTTCCATGAATGTCTCCTTCGCACCTTCTAAATCAAACTTGGGTTCCTTTGTAGGAGCATTATGAACCCACGTTCTTTCTTCTGGCTGCTTCCCTTTATCATCTCCCATGGTCACACTGCTCCTGAGCATCATGTTTACATTTGGGTCTTCTTCGCACGGCTCAGACCTCATCATTTGTAAATTTTGGGTCGAAGGGGGCTAGAGTACCCCCTTTTCGCACATCCTCGCTATCAGCGAAGGGCAGTCTTCTGCCTCATGATCAAATTGAGTACAGTACCAACATGATATTCTTGTCGGGTTTGTACAATCGCAGGCATAATGTCCTAGCCCTCCGCAATTGTAACAAATTATTGTCTGCAACCCCTTCTTGGTCCCATTCCGCCTTGACCCCGATCGCACCCCTAAAACCTAGCTCATGCCATCACTGCATTTCGGTCAAGGGCTCATGTTTCAGTTTGCACTCTATAGGTAGGAGTCTGATCCATCATTAGTTCATAGCTTCGGCAAGTACATTCGTCATGGCCAACTGACCTGTAGAAATTACAAAACAATTATTGGGATGTTTGCATATACTTCAGCAACAGATGACAATTGTCTATAGTGTGTTTTCCTCCTATCTGACAGATCACACACCATAGGGTAGATGTCGCATTTGGCCCTGCTTGTACGTTTGGTCTTAATGGCATTTCCCCCCTCCTGCCAAGTAGCTCGCGAATACTACACAATGGTCCCTGTCGTGCCCTTGGCCTTTGCATTTTATGCACCATACTTCCTCGCGCACCTCCAGCCGAGGTGTCCTGTCCTATTTCAAACTTTGCATTTCTAGACATAGATTCTGTAGTTGTGCATGGATTTGTTGGACTCCCAACCCAAGGTCTTGTATAGGGGTCTCATGCAATCTCATTGCCATCTCCAATGCTTTGGCCTGGGTGGAAAGCTTTTGCTATGACAGCATCGTCCTTAAGTGCAGTGTCAGAGATGCTACAAACCATGCGCGATGTTGTCCATCCATAAACATCATATTGGCTTCATGAATTGTACTCTTCAGCTTTTGATCCAGATCCCAGGGGGTCTCGCCCAGGAGCATTGCAATCTCCTTAAACCCAATGATTGATTGTGTTTCTAACTTTGGCCTGCTAAATTCCCTATTTAGTGCAGCCTGGATCTCTGCAATTCTTGCATTCAGGTGGTCATTAGAATTCTTGATATACCATGTTAATGCGCGATCCTTCACCATGCTCACCAATGTAGCCTTTTTAATACTATCATCCATGACGCCATGTGCTTCCCATACTTCTCTTACCACAAACCAGAATTGGCCTGGATCTTCATTTCCCACTCCTCAGAACACCAGTGGTTTGATCACACTCGCCATACTGAATGGTGGTGGTGGCGGAGGTGGGGTGGGTGGAGATGGAGGTGAGGACGGTGAGATAGGTGGCAGTGTGGGTGGAGGTGGTAAACACATAATACACTGCCTTATTAGAGTGATGGTGCTTCTCGGAGAAACTTTCGTGAGCTCTTCCTCACTTTCCTGCAAGAGGGTGAAATTAAGGGACTAGTTTCCAACTCTTCACTACTTCCACTTCTCTAGATCTTCCTGCTTTGCATAGTCCCAAACATTAATTTATTCACATAACCCGTTTTTCACACAATAGCATCTTAATCCAAGTGTTAAAATATTTAATTTACTTACCTAACGGTCCCTTGAGGAAACGTCACTCTACCTCACTGTAGCTGACAGTTGTGTCGACCGTGAACTCAGTGATAAATCCTCCTATTATTCAATCGAGCCAAAGGTCTACAGCTCGTGTGATCTTATCTTTTGATGCTTATAGCCTACACACTACTTCCGGAGTCCACACTATTGGTTTGTCGAGCCTACACCTTCCCTAGCTGTCTGCTAACTTCACAATCCACTCATATAGCTCAGAAGGAAAGGATGCAAAGAAAATTTCATGGATTTTCATATACAAGTAGCACTCCAACCACTATTCCTTATATACTCGCAGATTTCTATTCTCCTATGTCGTGAACTCATGAATCTTCTTGTCCAACCACTCTTCTATTTCTTTCTTTGTTGGATTCCAATGGCATGACATCAGACATCCTTTATGTAGATCCCGGTCCTGGCAACAGAACCATTTGTTGGCTTGTATGTGCTTGACCCAAGTTTAGAGGTGATTTAGCCAAGCAAATCCCAGTACTACTGGCCCTTTCAGCAACAGCCCACAAAGCGCACACTAAGGTCTCACCAGAAGTAGTATGGGAGGGTTCTAGAACTAGGTTTCCACACCCTAGGGATGTCTGATGAGCTTCTGAAGGTCCACAGTATGACTCGTTTCTATGCACACTTGCTATCCCTTCGCAACCTGCGGTGCTGCTTCCGCATGGCCCTACTCAGGGCACAATCCATATAATATCCAAGTTCCTTTCTATTTAATCTATTATTACCTGATTACTTAACTTGTGTGTGTAAGATTAATGATTATTACAGCATACTTAGCAATCATATCAGTGAATGCAATAAACAAACCAATATAAACATAAAGAAGGCAATGTACAGGAAATACACATAAATAAGAATCAACTTCTCTTTATTAATCCTCAACCCTGATTACAAACTTGACACTGCCCTATGCACTCAGATCCAGGGGTCCGCGCACTCAGCTGCAAACTCTACTAGGCCTTTGCGCACTCAGCTGCAAAGCCTCTTCCTACTAATACGACCCAAGACACTTAGAATCCTACTCTAAGCTTGAAACATTCGTATTCTTCCCTCTTATTCCTTCACTATCTTTACAACTTAGAGCCTCGCTCTATTTATACAATCCCATGGTCCGTGGACCATGGGTAGGCCGACATGACTTTACATTACATTACATTACTTTAGGGCAGACAACCCTATGAGTTAACTTATACTTCGTGCTCCGCGCCCGCAATTCGCAGAGTCTTACAAAACCTTTAACTAAAACTTGGGATTTGAGCCCAAAAACATGTTGTCGGGGGGATTCCATGCCCAACATAACCCAACCCAAGTAGTCATAGAGATGAAGTGAAAGTCTCATGTCCAAAAGCGACCTATTACCATAAAGTGGTTTACCCCTTTTCACATTTTCCCTAGTCATTGTTGACCAGTACCTCTTTATTTTTAACCAAGCTTGAGGAGGATAACATATTATTGTTGTATAATTCCACCCTTCTACTAAATCCATCACTATGTGATGTTTTAACAAGTCTAGCTAATGTGAAACTCAGTCTTGTCATGATGGACAAGTTTTTTTTTATTTGATGTTTTAATGAGTTTAACGACAATGAGAGCTCAATGATTTTCATGTTTAGAGAGTTTTAAAAGGGACAAAAAGAAAACTCTACAATTTATTTTTAGTAGATTTGTCTCTCAAGTCCGAAAAAGCATAAAATAATACGAGAGAGAACCTATTGACCATGTTCGATCAACGTATTCCTTTTTCATAAATAATCTATCTCTGTTATGAAAAAGGTTAAACTTATACTGAGTAGATGTCGTTTACAATCCGTTAATGAGTGGAAAAGGACAAGTGCTCGACAATCTTTGCATATTTTGAGAGTTTGAAAAGAGCTTATAGAGGACTCCAATTCGAGGAGTGGTGTCCAGGATAGAACCTGGTTCCGGTGATGTTGGAACTTCTCAAAACATGTTGATTGATGTGAAGAGGCTGGCTAATAAGACCACTCATTGAAAATGTTCCACAAAAAGGGTAAAACAACCAAGTGAAAGCGTATGATTGGCCAAGCAGACAGTGATGATGGATGGAGAAAAACCAATGCTCATCTGATAGAAGATGCTAATAGAATGGCAATAATGAGGGTTAAAATGGAGATGGGTTCATTTTTACACAAGCCTGAACCATAGGGAAATATGCTTGGATTCAGTTTCATGTTTACACAAGCCTGAAATGAAAAACTATGATTGGATTCAGTTTCATGTTTACACAAGCTTGAAATGAAAAACTATGATTGGATTCAAGTTGCATGCCCCCAGCATGATGACTCAAGACTAGGTGCATGGCTCCCAAGCTTCATATCATTCACCTAAATACTACTTATGGCTATAAGGTGGATGGAATGAAGGTTCATTTACGAGATCAAGTGAAAGAATTGACTGGGATTTTACGAGATCTAATAAAAGACTTGAATTGGAACTTTGCTCTAGGTGACCTTGTTTCATTTTTTAATGAGCTTGACACAAGACAAGGAACTCTACTCATATTCCTTCTTTCATTTTTTAACGAGGTTGACACAAGACAAGGAACCATCGTCCTAGACCTGTTTCATTTTTTAATGAGGTTTACATGGTAAAAGAACTATCCTCATATTCCTTGTTCACGAACCATAAGAGGTCATGACTTCTAAGAGGTTCTGATAAGATGGGAGAACAATGCTCTGGGAGGGATCCATAGCATGGAATCCATTAGAGAGATCTGGTTCCAATGTCCCCAGTACATAATGCAAAAAATCATGGAATTGATCGTCAGTTGATGTAGGCATGGAACGTGTTTCCACATAATTGACCCGTGGTGGGGAAGATACCATTGGGACAAAAGGACCATTTAAGTAAGATGGTTGACTGGATGCCATATTTGGACCGGAAAATGAAAGCTAGTCAACGGTGATAATTATGCCTTCATGCGGGAAACACATCGCTCAAAAGAGTGTTGAAACAGTAGCTCCCATGTCATAAACATAGTGGTGCCCAAGAAGTAAAATGTAATCTAAAGGGCTTGGGACTACCATCACATTGGAATAAACATTTTTTCCTCCCAAAGTTATAGGCAACTGAGAAAGGATCCCTAATGGTTGACTGATTCCTCTATTAAAAGCCAATAGATTTTGGGTAACAAGCACAAGTGGTGGCGAATCGAGTACTTGCAAAGTAGTGGAGGAAAGGATACTCATTGATGCACCTTCATCTATAATAGTGTTAGGTAAACTTGACTCAGGATAGAGTCAAAGGAGGTTAAACAGTGATGGTTTTGCGGCACATGGTATTGTGCACCCATGGTATTCTTCCTGTGGTATTATATGTAATGGAGCCTATAAAAGGCTGGAAGGAATTCATTGTAATGCAAGGCATGGAGGTGAGCGGTGAAGGCTCACTTGGCCGGATTGGCCAGGGTTTTGGCCAAGGATAATGAAATTTCATTATGATCGAGTTTTTCCCCAGATTTGGGGTTTTCCCAGATAAACATGTGTGTTCATGTGTTTATGGTTATTGCTGGTTATTTTTTATATTTGTTCCTCTCAGTGATTCTCTGTAATTAATTTGTGTTCGCGGGTAAATTTCTTAACAATTGGTATCAGAGCCAAAGGTTGTGTATTGGCTTCAGAAAAATGCTTTTGTTGCCAAGGGTTATTTAGCCTGGTAGACATAGAAAGGATTGATGCATATTTTGTTCACAAATCTAATCTAAATGCAGCCAAAACAAGGTTCTACAAAGGCAGATAGATGAAGGTGAGGAAGATGGACTCTATAGCGGAAATGAAAGAGTTGTTGCAGGTAAAAGAACTGGAGGTAGAGGATCAGGAGGAGGAGGAGCAGTTGTTGTTGTGGGATCCTTTGGCAGCAATAGAGAGAGCTCGGAGCAGATCTGTGTCTCAGTGAGGTCGTAAGCAAGAAAGGTCAAGTGGCATGGAAGAGAATGTTTGTTGGAGAGGTAAATCCCCTCTACGGATAGAGGCAATCCCTACTAGCCCAAATTGGGTCTAGCAACAATCAAACAATGCTACACTGCAGGTTCCTAGTTGTAATTAACAAGTGGGTAAAAGAAACCTACTTGGATTCCAACGCTATGTTTGTCGAAGAGATGATCCTATCGCTCCTTCGCTCCAGCCGATCACAGTCCTCCACTATCCTCGCAGACGGACACCTGCAAAAGCAAAGAGAGAGCAAACACGAGTGTAAAATCTACTAAAAACAACTATGTATCAGTTAGGAAGGATACAATTTACATTAATCATTCATAGGACAAATGGAAATGGAACCATAAGAGTAGTCATCTATCTTTATTAATCAGAAAATAGAGTAAGGTACAACCGAAGTCCTGATGCTGAGTCCTTCTCTAGAGGGTCCAGCCAGCTTGTCTTCCAAGCATTCACCTTTGAAGTAGATCTCCCAAGTCAAAGAGGTCTCTCTCTCACATACAAGCCAACAAACTCATGACCTTCCTCAAGCTCAAAAGCAATCCTCACACAACACACCAAAATGCCTACAAAGAGCAGCACTAATGCACTAAGAATTCCTCAATCAAAGTCCATATGTTCCAAACTAGCTGCTCA
>APFE031476904.1:66480-95413 GCA_000404065.3 Pinus taeda
ACATTTGTGGCGGATATGAGGTGGAACCAGAATTCCACCCAGTTCCAGGTTGCCCCCATTGTCCTTGCCCTGAAGGACTAGAGCCGTAAGGGCCTTGTCCGTAAGGGTTTTGGCCGTGGGGGTTGTTCCCGGAATTAGGTTGCTGGTTCTGCCCCCAGCGCCCCATTGGTTACCATATTGACCAGCAGGTTGCTGATAATTCGGTGGAGGATTACCCTGCGGTTGTTGGTAATTTTGATAAGGGATATATGGATTCTGTCCCTGGGGTTGCTGGTACCCGTACTGAGCCTGCGAAGCAGGCGACACTTGATATCCACCAGAATGCATAGGCTGGGAATAATACCTGCCTGAATATGGAGGCTGGCCTTGAGGCCTGCCAGAGTGCGGAGGTCGGGATTGGTACCCGCCTGGGTACGGAGGTCGGGATTGGTACCCGCCCGAGTAAGGAGGTTGGGTTTGGTGCCCACCTGGATACGGGGGTCGGGATTGATACCCGCCTTGATATGGATGCTGGGATTGGGACCCACCTGATATAGGAGGTCAGGATTGGTGCCCGCCTGCATTCTGCGCCGCCTGGCCAGAGGGTCGTCCTAGTTGGATTGGGGGTGGCCTCATTCGCCCAGAAGATTGCGCTTGTTGGGTAAGAGGTGGCCCTTGTGCAACCGAGGTTTGTCCTTGGTGACCAGAGGGTTGCTGGGTGGAAGGCTGGCCTTGCTGGACGTAAGGCGGGCCTTGTTGCCCAGAAGGGTTCCCTTGCTGGTTTACGGGTTGACCCTGTTGTCCGTGAGGTTGTGTCTGGTTCCCGTAGGGCTGCCCCGAAGGGTGGCCTTGTTAGGTACCTGGCTGACCTTGCTGGACGTAGGGTTGTCCCGGATTTCCTGAAGGTTGCCCAAAATAAGAGAATTCAGGACCACTAGAGACCCAAGGTTGTCCTTGATGAGGTTGTCCTTGCAGGCCTCCTTGCTGACCAGGGTAATTTTGACCTGTAAACTGCTGCCCATAATCAGGCTGCACGTAAGGTTGCTAGTCCTGGTAAGGTGGTCCTTACTGTCCTTGACCTGGGTGGTATATACTGCCACCATATCCGGTGGTGCCCCAATCCACGTTCAAAGGAACGGAAATTTCATCAAAAGGAGTTTGAGGCAGAGAGGTGTACAAATGATGATTCTCAGCATCATAGTACGGACCTTGACTCTCCAGGTATTGGACATTACGCAAGTAATCAAAATATGCTTCTTCTTCTGTCATGAATTCGGAAGCAGGAGGAGCACCACTTGCAGGGTGCACAACTCTAGAAGAGGAAGACGGTTCATCCTGTTCTGGTGGAGGGCCTCGAGATGGGCCTCCTGTAGAAACAACAGCGGATGAGGCTGTGACCGCACTCACAACTGGAGTTGATACCGCGACACAAATGGTCGGGTTGGTAGGGGCTGCCGTGACGGCAGAATGAGGGGCTTGGGAAACAAATGGTCCTGAGGTAGGGACAGTGTCGCAACCCCAAAAGAACTGTCGAGCATCCTGTAATGATCTGTAATGCCTTGGCAATATTTGCCCAGAAGACGTGACAATAACAGGAGATGTCACCGGAATGGGCGTATCTATGCTTGACATAACGGTTGGGCCACTAGACACTGAAGAAGCGTCGCCCATATCGGATGAAGCCATCGAGGATGGGGTACCGACAGGGGTGGCAGGCTGAGACCCGTCAGAGGGTTCCCAAATGGGGTTATAAAAGTACTCGTAAAGATCGTCTCCTGGAGCTCGCGAATTCAAAGGTTGTACGCTTGGGACGATGGGCCAAGCGCTACAAACCGGAGTCTCGGGGGCAACAGAAGATGGGGACCCTTCGTTCGGAGTCGATGGATCTGCCAGGATGTCGTAACAAAGACCCTAAAGAAGCTAACGGCAAACTTACTCAAACTAAACGCTCACAAGACTAACTGGGAAATATTATCGTGGCCAAATTATTTTTAAGACACAGGAACAAAACTTGACCTTTTCATGTTTCAAGAGTCGAGAAAAGGACGAAAAGATGACTCTATCGCCTTCGAATATTTAACGAGCACGAAGTGACAAGACGCTCGCTGGCACCTTTTCTGTTAGACAGTCTGAAAAGGATCAAAAGCTGACTACTCTGGAAGTTCTAGGCAAAAGGTTTACCAAGCAACCCGTAAAATTGCTTATACACCTTGGCAATCATATGAGAACCAAGGACTTGCCGTACTGCAGTCAATCTTCCCGAATGCTGTGTTCGGTGCGTTACGGTTTACAAGGCGGCAGACTCGGCTTCCTATGGATAAAGGTTGCAAGCCTAATGGAGTCTCCCCATATATACGCGACGGTACGTGGGAGCCCAATCCGTACTAGCACTTATCGTCTCACCGTGGAGGAATCACCCAACCACTCAACGTTAAGATACCAGGTTTAAAGACGCCGGAACACGTCTCTAGCCTAGACCTCTAGATGTTTCGTTAAGTTCCAATGCGTGTTTTTAGATAAATTTGGTTTATTTTATAGTTGATCTTGAATTAGGTTTGAGTTTCAGGTCCTACCGTATGATCTCTCAAAAGCACCTAAATGCAACTATATGCCAAAGACCATCATTTTGTTCGATGAATTCTAGCTAAAAAGAGTTAAGGATCTTTCAAACAAACAAAACGAATTCAAGCAACCACGCAACCTAATGCAACTAACAGCAAGGAAATGAAACTTTTCTTATGAATGCGCAAAATAACGAAATGCTCTTTTCCTTTCAACTATTAATGCAAAAGACACTAGTTTGCTTTACTTTTTCAATGACATAAAAGCTCTTTTAAAATGAATTAGGGAGATAGCAACATTAAGTGAAAAGCTAAATCACTCAACGCACACACAAGACAATTCCCAAGTCACTAAAACCAGTTTCCCAAATCAAAGGAAAACAAAGGCTTATGAGCTATGTAATCTAAGCTCAACAAGACAACGAGGAATTCACCGGAGGAAAGCAAACCGCTTGGAACAAAATTAATCACTTTCAACAATCACGAAACAAACGTGAAAACAAAAACGAAGTTGGCTGGTCAACCAAAGAACACAAGATCCTGAACGGGAGGCTAGACACACACGACCACTAGATGCCCTAGGGTTTGAGTGTGAAATCAATGGAGAAAAGCGAACACTCGAAGGATGAGAGTCCACAACCAGACAAACGATGGTCTGACACACTCCAACAATCGAAAAAAGTCAAGACAAATCATAAACCAAGCAACGAGAGCAAAAAGGAAGGCTTTGCGAAAACTGAAAACAAGCAACAAACATATTCTCGTGGAACGAGGCTTCGCAAGCAAGCGAGTCACAGCTTAAACAAAACTATCAAGCCAAAAGCCAAGTAGAAAAAGCAGGGGACAGCCAAAACCAAGAGGTTCAGTAGGTCAATTTGGACAAAAAGAAGTTTTACAGGATCAGCGCGGGTGACCCCTTAGCAACAAAGCGATGACAGAAAAAGGTCTGTAGCAACTTTGCGCTGTCAGTGCGGAAGGACACGGATAAAGGGCACTGGCCCGAAAACTAGGTCAGCGCGACTGTTAAATGTTTACACGTGATGACAGAAACAACAAAGAAGACACTATGCGATGTCAGCGCGTCTGTTTCAAAATAAAACGCGCTGAGGCTGAAAAACAAATAAAATCGAACCAAAAACCCCCAAACCAAGGCAACAGGCTTTCAAGGCAATTAAAAGAGTCCCCAGGATGAACCAGGAAACAAATCAAACAACAAACCAATCCCCAAACTTTGACAAAGAGGCAAGAATCGAAATCAAAACAAAGGTGACATACAAAGAGACAAGCAAGCTCCCCAGCGGAGTCGCCAAATTGTTGGAGAGGTAAATCCCCTCTATGGATAGAGGTGATCCCTACTAGCCCAAATGGGGTCTAGCAACAATCAAGCAATGCTACACTGTAGGTTCCTAGTTGTAATTAACAAGTGGGTAAAAGAAACCTACTTGGATTCCAACGCTATGTTTGTCGAAGAGATGATCCTCTCGTTCCTTCGCTCTAGTCGATCACAGTCCTCCACTATCCTCGCGGACGGACACCTGCACAAGCAAAGAGAGAGCAAACACGGGCGTAAAATCTACTAAAAACAACTATGTATCAGTCAGGAAGGATACAATTTACATTAATCGTTCATAGGACAAATGGAAATGGAACCATAACAGTAGTCATCTATCTTTATTAATCAGAAAATAGAGTAAGGTACAACCGGAGTCCTGACGCTGAGTCCTTCTCTAGAGGGTCCAGCCAGCATATCTTCCAAGCATTCACCTTTGCAGCAAATCTCCCAAGTCAAAAGGTCTCTCTCTCACATACAAGGCAACAAACTCATAACCTTCCTCAAGCTCAAAGCAATCCTCACACAACACACCAAATGCCTACAAAGAGCAGCACTAATACACTGAGAATTCCTCAATCAGAGTCTATATGTTCCAAACTAGCTGCTCATGGGAAATGGAGGTGGCTTATAAAGGAGAAGGAGTCTCCATGAATAGGTAAAGGATGAGCTTTTCCCCAAGATAAGTGGATGGTCAGTTGAACAGACGTGCCAGAGAAAGGATGGTGACCTCAACAATGCTAACAACCAAGTCTGGAGGGATCTGGAAGGTTGGCTGTTAGAACAAATTCGCGCAAACAGGATCAGCGCAGGTGAGACACCGGGCTGGCGCGCTGACATCACAGTATAGAGGAGGTCTGGTCAGTGCTCAATAGTACAAATGGAGGGCGCGCTGTCCGTAAAATTGGACCAGCGCGGAAAACACGTGTGCTTCCGCGCTGGCAGCGCAGCAGTTACACTAGCCTCTGCCTGTCAGTGCGGTTATTTAATGAACAGACGCGATGATTCATTTAACTTAGGCAAAGAGGGTTTTTAGCCATTTCAAGGAGCATGAGCTTAGGTGAATGTGGTTTTATAGCACAATAGGGAGACTAACATGATGGCAGTGACATTTTACTGTGTAACAATGTTGATGCCATGGATATAGATCAACCAAACAAGAAGCATCACATGTTATCATGCTCCAGATCCAGATTAAGGCCTCCTGGTGAAGTCACCTCAGGCGAGGATTTCAAGGATTCATCTCAGAAATTAAAATCAGTTAAACTTGGCAATAAGGCAGCAAAGAAACAAAACAAGGATGCCTACAATTGAGAGAAGATGGGTTAGAATATCAGCAGCAATAAACAAAAAAAAATAACGGAGTCAAAATTATTGCATGTAGTGGGCATACTATTGTAAGACCTGGTAAGCCATGTGTACCCCTGGGTAATCACCAGTAAAGTCTGGGTTAGACCTAGGTGATAGGGGCGATGTCGGGTTAACAATACCCTAGGTAAAAACTTTGAGGGGGGTAAGAGCTAGAGTGAGCGGGATTTTCTCACTTAACTGGATTGGCTGGACTTAGTCAAGGAACCCCAAGTCAAGTCTAAGGGGGGAATTGTTAGGTAAACTTGACTCAGGATAGAGTCAAAGGAGGTTAAATAGTAATGGTTTTGGGGCACATGGTATTGTGCACCCATTGTATTCTGCACGTGGTATTATATGTAATGGAGCCTATAAAAGGCTGGAAGGACTTTATTATAATGTAAGGCCTGGAGGTGAGCGGTGAAGGCTCACTTGGCCGGATTGGCCAAGGTTTTGGCCAAGGATAATGAAATTTCATTATGATCGGGTTTTTCCCCAGATTTGGGGTTTTCCCAGATAAACATGTGTGTTCATGTGTTTATGGTTATTGCTGGTTATTTTTCATATTTGTTCCTCTCAGTAATTATCCATAATTAATTTGTGTTCTCGGGTAAATTTCTTAACAAATAGTGCCAGGTACAACCATATTACAAACCTGTAATATGATCTGGAAAGGAACATAAGAAGGAAGATGACATTTTGTTAGTCGGTTCCAATCAAAGGAAGTGACCAGACTCTTGGAGGGGGTACTGTAAGAACGAGAGAATTACTCCCTTGAGCTACGAGAATGGGAGGATTTTCCTCCTATCTTGATGGAACAGGAGGGTTGCCTCCAAGATCATTAGAATCTGAAGAAAAGAAAAGAACCTAGGTGGTATCATACTCACTCTCTTCAGGAAAGGTACAATTAACTAATGATGAAATCAGGTCAACTGTTTCCTCCACCTGTGATTGCTCAGGTATAGACTCACAGGATTCACCTTCAGAGAGAGTGGGTTTGATCGACGGTTGATTTGGGTCAGTCAATTCATCAAGTAGTGAAGGATTAAGGGAGGGTTTTTTGTAACCAGATAGAAGTCATTGCGGAGAAGAAGGATGGTTATCCAAAACTTTTTTGGTTTCATCCAGATAGGGACAAAGGTGAATGGGGTGATTATGTTCACACAAAATATAGGGAAACTTAAGTTTACCCTTCTTTCCATGAACTTTACTACCACTAGTTGATGGTGTGTCACCAGCATGCATGATCTCCAGAAGTTGATGACACAGGATGATGTGAAAGAGTAGACCATTCTTATAACATCTGAGGAATACTAGAACAATTTCGATGAAGATGGTCTCTCGTACAAATTTTGCAAGGATATTGAAGTTTGTGAGGCTTATTGGATGGTTTATCATCATAAGTTACATTCGAAGCAATGGTTGCTTGGTTGCCCCCCTGCTGAATTTTCTTCTTCTTCTTCTTCTTCTTAGCCACCTGGTTACTAGTGCCAATACTTTCATCGGGCGAATAGGAAGAAGGGGAGGAAGAAACAAACGATGAAGAAGGAAAATGGTCAACTTTAGGATCAACTAGAGGTTGATTTTGTCTAGTTGTAGGAATATTCAGTTGTGGGGCCAAGGAGGTTGAGAACAACCATACTGGAAAACCGATGGTAAGTCTCGGAAGGGACAATGTAGCCATATAAGGAGCACCAATATTTCCAAAAGGAGGAAAAAGACTAGGATTCCCATCAAAAGGAATTCCTTGATCAGTGGACTCCGGAGTCCTTGCCATATGTTTCAACCTAAGATCAACTAAGGAGTGACGTGGAGGATGTTATCTGCAGTCAATTAATTTTATTTTAATCAAAATAACATAAGAAAACAAAAGAGGGATAATCTAGGCAAAAGGATTACCAAGCAACTGTGAACTGCAGAATACCTCTCGATCAACTGAGAAGTATGGGCAGGAAATCTCCACAAATGTTGTGTTTTGTGTATCACAGTGTACAAGGTGGCCAACTCAGTTACCTAAGGATGGATAACAACCTAATGTAGTCCTCCCATATATACCCAAAAGTACGTGGAGGCCCAATTTGTGTTAGCTCTGTCTAATGTGAAACTGCATAGTGAGAGCATCCCTTTATACTTTACGTACTGTAACGCCGCCCTATATACCCGAAGGTACGTGGACGAGCTACAATATACTTACGTATGTGGAATGAGGTATCACACTCAGAATGTATCACAGAAACATTAGCAACAACTGCTGTGTTTAATGACGTTGGAACATGTATCTAGCCTAGACCTCTAAATGTTATGTGTTAAGTTATAATGCTCCATTAGGTTGATTGAGATAACTCTTAAGTTGATCTGCTTAAGAATTTGCCTTTCAAGGTTCACCACCTGATGTCTTCGAAATTCCTAGAATGCAACTAATATGATAACCATCATTTTCATTCAATTTTAACAATGAAAACCTTAGCTATTAGGGATAGGGAAATCAGATTCTTTTAATCAAAGAACAAAGAACACATCTAATGGAATTTCCCTAAATTATTCCTATGAGCACACATAGACTTTTTCAATGCACAATGCAATTTTTTCTTTTCAATTCCTATAATGTTGAGATGAACAAAAGGAAACTAATGCACATACAATCAATCAATATTTTTGTTAGAATATTATATATATTACGGAGCAATGGAACACATAAAATATTGCAGAATATAAACACAGAAAACGCACAAAACAAGAGAGACACAGATATACGTGTTTCACCCAGTTTGGGCTACGTCCACCTCGAACAACTAGTCCTTCCTTTCTATTATCCAGCAAAATGAAGAGACACAACCTACAACAAATCCATTGTAATATCCTTTGTCTTCTCTCACAGTCTCACCTCTCAGTTTCTCGCTCACACAGAATACACATCTATCTCACAGCCTCAAATACAATGCCCTCATACAAAGAGAGGGGTTACCTTCTAGGGAAAAGAACCCTAAACTAAACATAATTTTTACCATCAGATCATCCGCCTAATGAACGGCCCAGATTGACTAGAAATTACTATACTTTTACAAGGCAATTTTACAGCTGTTTTTAGCTTCGGCGGCGCTGCCCCCGAAACCCCCTGCCAGGGGGGGCTCCCAAAGGTCGATGCCGCCCCCCCCCTGGACCCCCCCTGCAGCGAATATTTTACGGGCGGTGTTGCTGCCCCCATTTTGAACTGGGGTCCAATGTGGTGGTACTTTTGAATATAGAAGATAATCAGGCTCCACACCCAACAATTTTTGCAAGAACGAAGACTTTAAGACAGTTCCTTTTCGAAATAAATGAAGACTTTTACGACACTTTCTTTTGAACAGATATTAATCAAATATAATCTAACTTTGAAAATTAATTTATAGTGATAAAGAAATTATTTAAGAAACATTGAACAATAAATTCTAAGGTAGGGCTAGCAAAGGAAACACAAATTGATTTCAGGAGTAAAACAATCATTGATCTTTTAGGAAGCAAAAACATAAGGAAATTTGGGAAAAAACAAATCAAAGATGATATTTTTGACCTAAGGAGGATCAGCGCACCCTTGAATGGGAGATAGTGTGCTTCAACGCATTGTCCTCAAGCCAAGGGTGCTCTGTCTCTTGACCAAACCTGCGTTGGTGCTAGAGAGGCCATCCTACGGGGTTGCAAGCACATTTTTTACCAAAAAACACTTCAAAAAGGTTGAAACAAGATCATGGAAGCAAGTAAATCTACTAGCATGTACTAGTATGAAGGTAAACTACTTGGAATGATGATCATTTCCCAGTTAAGTCACCAATTTGTTATGTGGAATTTTGCATCTACGGATAAATACAATTTCCCTAGGTGGGTAGCTACACATAGAACAACAAATTTAAAGTGTTTATCCTTTTTCTATAGAAGATAAATAAGACAAGGGACCTACTTTTCATCTTTCAATTTCCCTTTGTCTCATTTGTTTGGCTCCCATCGCTCCTTCTCGAACTTAATTCGCTCGACAAGTACCTGCAATCATAAACAGAGGACAAAAGCCAATCAAAGCAAGAGATCTATCTACTATAAGCAAATGGAATCAAAAGAATTTACACACATAATCATCATACATAAAGACAAGAATATGGGAAAAGGTGTAAAAAAATTTATTAAATAGTGTTGGCTTGTATGGGCTTGACCCAAGTTCAGAGGTGATTTAGCCAAGTAAATCCTGGTACTACTGGCCCTTTCAACAATAGTTCGTGGAGCGCAGACTAAGGTCTCACCCGAAGTAGTATCGGAGGGTGCTAGAACCAGGTTTCCACACCCTGGGGATGTCTAATGAGCTTCTAGAGGTCCAAATTTTGACTCTGCATGCACATCGCTACGTGCACTTACTATCCCTTCGCAACCTACGGTGCTGCTTCAGCGCAGCCCTACTTGGAGCACAACCTCTATAATACCCAAGTTCCTTGTCATTTAATCTATCATTGCCCTATTGCTTAACTTGTTTATGTAATAATAATGATTATTACAGCATATTCAGTAATCATATCAGTGCGCGCGATAAATAAAACAGTATAAACATAAAGAAGGCAATGCACAATAGATACACAGAAATAGGAATCAACTTCTCTTTATTATTCTTTGATCTAGATTACAGACTCGACACTACCCTGTGCACTCAACTGCAGGGGTCCGTGCACTCAGTTGTGGACTCTACTAGGCCTCTATGCACCCAGCTGCAGAGCCTCTTCCTACTACTACAACCCAATACACTTAGACTTTTACTCTAAGCTTGAAACATTCATATTCTTTCTCTCTAATTCGCCTATTCACCATCTTTACAACTTAGAGCCTCACTCTATTTATATAATCCCATGGTTCGTGGACCATGGCTAGGCTGACATGAATTTATATTACATTACAATACTTTAGGGTGGACAACCCTATGACTTAACCTATACTTCGTGCTCCACGCCCGCAATTCACAGAGTCTTACAAAAACTTTTACCAAAACTTGGGCTCTAAGCCCCAAAACATGTTTTGGGGGGATTCCATGCCCAACAGGCCCCCAAGACAATCATCGTGACTCATCCCAAGTCACTCTGCTGGTGTGGTGACCTTGGCACGGAGCTCCTCCAACTAGTCCTGTACTGCTCGGAGGTCCGCAATGCACTATTCTTTGGTTTGCTGGACCTGCTGCATGCATTCTTCTTATGCTTCTTTGTGAGGATCCACTACCTGCCTTAGTGCATAGAGTCCCTACATATGTGCAAGCTTGCCTTCAATATCGACTGTAATTGTGAAGGCCTCATCAATCCATGGCTGGATGCACGCCTTGAGAAGTGCCTCTTTCTATCTAGTGGCATCCACCTGCTCTTTCAGCACCCTTGCTTGCTGCATCTTTGCCATCCATAGGGTGAGGATGACTATCTGTGTAGTTCCCCTTACATTATCATACTACTCCTGCAGTTCGCGCACCTCTGTTTCTAGGTGTTGTATGTTGGGGTCCTCCTGCAAGGATGTGAGGACGTCAAAGAATTGGTCCAACATACCGGTACAGACCTACACTTCTCGTCCAATTTCTTCCAGTCCTCTTTGAATCGTGCAAACGCACTACTCTCTAACTTTCGGACGAGTGGAAGGTTGCAGCTTCAGTCGTAGCTCAACAATCTAAAGGTTCAGTTCTAGTTGCACTCGCGTTGTTTCCTCGCACGCGCCTTGAACTCCACTTGCCAGATAGTGGATCCACATCTCTGTTGGTAAGTCTGTGGTGATGGACAACTCTAGGACTCACCGACATGCTTTATCAATTATCTTCATGATCTGCTAGTTCTATGACATCAACTCGTCACGCTGCAGGCTGAGTTGTTCGATGTTAATCCTTTGCTCACTCATCACCTAGATCGCGTGGCCCTCCCTGGCATGGAGCTTTGTTGTTATGCCATGTTGTAGCTGGTACAATGTGTCTCGTGGAAGGGTAGCCAAATTAAGGCCAAGTCCCTTTATCCTGCTCACAGTAGGTCTATCATCCTCGTGCTTTGTTGTTAGTGCTCCTTCCGATAGCACTATGGTGTTGGCCATCTTTGTGCGTAGTAGCTACTCTGCTACTGATGTACCTATGGTGCCATAGGTGGCTATTGTTCTTTCCTGTGGAGGCAACACCTGTAGTTCCTACAGCTATGCCCTAAAGGCCCCCAACACAATCTGCTGCTCCAACATGGATTCCTGGAGTGCTTCCTTGGTGACCATGCGAACCGTGTCGCCGATGTCATAGAGGTCACCCTTTGTTAACGTGATTGGGTCGATGGCCAATTTGGATGACTTGACCTCTTTTGTGGACCCGATCTCCCTGTGACGTGTGGCGTTTTCAGTTGGGTAGAATTTGTGCCCAGGTCCGTGCCTTCTTTTATGTCCTCTACAGCCTGTCTTGTAGACAAGTCCTGGCCCTCCTCATCCTCTGTTGTGGTGGACACTATTGCCTAAACTGCTCCTACTTCTTTGGCGGCCTTTACCTGCTCCACGACTGCCCTTGCTGCCTCACAGACAACCCTTCCCTCCGCAGTTGCTTTTTCATTGCGCCTTTTCTTAGCCAACTTCATGACCCACAACTTGGCTTAATCCTTTTGCTTTTGTGTTGTTGTTCTATCTAGCATTGACAAATCTAAGGCACGCCACTCAAGGGGCCATGATTCTAACATGGAAAAGATTGCATCATGAGTGGCGATGAAGGGGAGCTTGGTCCACTCCTGTACCGGGTCCTTACATGCCTTTATGTAAACATTATGCATGTCCGCTTTGACGTTTGCAAACCTCCACAGACTGTCGTACACTATGGGGGACAGGCATGGCCGTCTATTGATCCACATCTAGATGCTCACCTCCATGAGCACCTAGAAGGTCTTTGTCTCACGAATCCACTTTGTGTCCTTGGTGGCCCAAAGTGACGCGTACTTTGCAGCCTCTGGTAGGTCCTGCTCAATGCTAGGGAACTGACTATCCTCAGGTAGTTCTGTTGTTACCAGTAAAGTGGTCAAGAGAAACCACGCGTAGTGGAAGGTCTTTCCTTGCTCCTGGGCTTCCTTACAGTTAGTCAGGAATTCCTCACGGAGGAACTCAATCTAGTTAAATTGGACACCCTCTATGTATTATTTTGCCAATGAAGCTACTAGCGTTGGTACCTCATCTCCGCGGTTTTTTCTCATTACCTTCCCAGCTAGGAGTTGGGTCGCTACACGGACCCCTTTATCTTTGATGCTACCGATTGCGTAACCCCTATTTTTCTTCACAAATTTGTATTTTTTCTTCATGGCCTCTGCAAGCGTCAAATCTTCGCTTTTTCCTGCTATCGCCATGGGGTCCTTTCCCTTACAGGGGAGCCAGGAAATCCTATGCATGAGATCTGTCGTGATGGGAATAGGCTCTTCCAACCATAAGTACGCATCATGTATGAGGCAAAGCAACTGCCTAATGACGAAAATAGTGATAGGCGCATGGTGAAACCATGGAATCCACAACAGATGAAGTAATCCGGCCTTCTCCACACTGTGCAACCATTTCTGTGGCTCTAGTGTTGTGATTTACCCCTCTATGCTCTGCTTCATGAGGCTATCCATCTCTAAGTGTGGGAACTTCTCATTTTCTGCAAGGTCCCAATCTTCAAATTTCATTACCAACATGTGACCCAGTTGTGAGCCCTCGAATACAATTCCATCGGGGACGACTAAGGTCTAGAGTGCGCTCTTAGTGGCATCCAGGTTCTTTGGTATCTTAGCTTTTCCTTTCCACAGAGGGATGTACTTGGGCAATTTTGCTGCAGAGCACACCGGAAATATGACCTCTTCCATGTCTTCTACTGCCTCTATCTCATCGACGAGAGCCTATAGGTCCTCCTCCTCATCATCTGTCCCAATGGTGACAACCTTGCCCTTTTCTTCCACTAAGAGTTTACCGAACCGCGGATTCCTCGGGGACATGCGAACTAGTCCCACTACCTACTTATCCTTCTTGGGCCTCGGTGTCGGAGCCAATTTCAGGATTTCCGGCATGACCCTAGTGTCTCTGGGAAAATCATGTACCATGGGGTTTTGCACAGCCTCGTCGGTGGTTCCTTATGCCAAGCCCAAACCTCTCCTAGTAGTTGTCATCCTGTTTGAGCTGTTTGTGGACGTTCACAAACTTCGAGGCTCAAATATTTCTCGGCACTCAACACTCTATGCTCTAATCAATTGCTCAAATCTCAAATGAGCAAGTGTTGTCACATGGTTAGCCCTTGTATTTTTATAGCACCTTTTGAATTCAAATTCAACCGTTCCCCCCACTTCTGAGCCATCAATGCTTTCTTGGCGGTAGATTGCCCCAAATCTTGCCATTAATTTGTGTCTTAAATGCCCGTCACCCGCTCCCTATTTCCTTAAATCGGACATCTTGTCATGAATAGTGACATAAACAATCACTTCCCAGCCTACCCACATAGCAGCACAACCCCCTATGTGCAGGCGCAAACCTTACGACATGCTAATTCTGCGCACACCTCCCTCATCGTACACCTCCCAAACAGACTCTTTTATAGTCCTGTGCTCTCTTTCATATACCTGGAGCACTGAGACTGTGCTCCCTATGGCTAGTCAGGTGGTTGCACCACCTGTACAAGACTTCAACTCTACTTTCGGTATAGTCCATGAAAATTCCTCAATCGCCTTTGCGACAGCCGGCGCCATGCAATCTACTATGTGTAGTGTGCTCCCCTAGTACTACATTTGGTGAGGTGTGGTCACAACTATGGCATCTGAGTCATAAATTCTCCATGACATATTCTAATGCAGTGGTACGATCATCCATATCTTGCCTTGTCATCCTTGGGTTATTGACGAGACATGCTTGCGTGATCTCGTTTTCTAGCTTCTTGATCTCAGCGTCCATCAAAATGCTTTTCTTTCTCAATCGTACCCATTCCTTTTCAAGTACATGAAGTTTAAGGTTCCCTCACTGGATGGCTTCCTGAATCCTTATATGTTTGACCTCATGTAGATGTGTGATTTCTTCCTCCTGGTCATCGCGCACTATCACCATTACAGGAGCTATTACGTGTGGATTCCTTTTTGTATTCTCTTCAGAAATTACAGTCTCTACTCTATTCCACACCTTTGGAATTGTCTCCACGTTCAGGGATTTGCACATGGTCCTATAGGCCCATTGAACCACTGGCATGCGCAAGTCCCAATCAGTTCGTCTCACCTGGTGAACCTTGTTTAGTACTTTGCACACCCTATCGAAGGCTTCGTCGTGGAGAATTTGTTGCGTGCATTGCCTTCACTGCTACCGCAGTTTGTTCTAATTCTATATTCTAGGGGTGGTGTGCACTTGTTCGGCCTATACAGCATATGTTTGTCCCCATCGGGAAAGGTGGGCGCACAAGTTTTTCTGCCCCTGCTAATTAGCCTTCATCTAGAGCTAGGGTTTTCCAAAACATAGGCACATCATACTTCTACATCCGCGCCAGTCTTCGAAATTTCCTTGATGTGTACCCCACCATCGTGCGGGTGTTGCGTGCAGTGCCCACTTCAGCACATCGAACCACTACTGTTCTGGTACTGTGCTTTCAAATTTGCTCATAAATTCATCCATCGTTGTTAATCCATCATATGTAGGCAGCTCCCTTGCCTCTGTTGTCAAGCAACACAATGATCTATTCATCATGTTGCAATTCATCGTTGTTACTTCATGTAGCTGATTATGCCATCGTTCTACTTGTTCGTCTGAATCTGAAGTTCGGGAGCTTTCGCACTCCCACAAAATCCTTTCATCTACAGTCGAATTCACCCAATCTTGTTCTCATGCAGTTATCTTTTAAATACAATCGAGATCGTCATCACTATCATCCTCACACACTGGTTCCATGTATCGTGCTCCTTTCACTGGATTTAGTGGTACTACCATGCATAGTGACTTTTTCTCAAAGATCAATTTGTGCTTCTTCAAAGTTATGACTCCGTTCATATCGATGGCCCAATCTATTCCTAGTAGTGCGAGATAGGGATTATTTTCATCGACAACCTCTATCACTTCAAAATCTTCCTACGTGCTCACGCGTTCAATATCTACCATTGCCCCTTGCAATCTTCCCATGGGAAAAATCTTCTGTTGGTTTTCCATTCGTAACTGAATAGGATACCACTATAGCGCGGGTTTGCCCATGTGTTCCCATGTTTTCTTTCATAGTACATTCGCGTCCGAACCTAGATCCAGGATTACCTGATCCATTTCATATTCATCGATTTATGCAGTCAACCTCGTTTCTCTTCCTGTGCCCAATGCATGCTTTCCCAGTTTCCGGACAACGCGCAGTTCTCCTGACCCCATGAACCTAGTGATAAGTTCATGTAGTCCTTTGACTGCCTTGCTGTCGCACAACAGTTTCATGCATGTCTCCAGAAATGTAGTGAGCATTAGAGGATCCACCCCTGGTTCTAGTTGATCCTTACTAACTAAAGTGGAGGCCTCAGAGAAGGTCTTCTTAGCTTCCATGAATGTCTCCTTCGCATGTTCTAAATCAAATTCAGGTTCCTTTATAGGAGCCTTGGGAACCCACACACTTTCTTCTAGCTACTTCGCTTTATCATCTCCCATGGTCATACTGTTAGGTAAACTTGACTCAGGATAGAGTCAAAAGTTGACGAGGTTAAATAGTGATGGTTTTGGGGCACATGGTATTGTACACCCATGGTATTCTACCCATGGTATTATATGTAATGGAGCCTATAAAAGGCTGGAAGGACTTCATTGTAAAGCATGACCTGGAGGTGAGCGGTGAAGGCTCACTTGGCCGAATTGGCCAGGGTTTTGGCCAAGGATAATGAAATTTCATTATGATTGGGTTTTTCCCCGGATTTGGGGTTTTCCCGGATAAACACATGTATTTATGTGTTTATGGTTATTGCTGGTTAATTTTTATATTTATTTCTCTCAGTAATTCTCCGTAATTAATTTGTGTTCTTGGGTAAATTTCTTAACAATTGGTATCAGAGCCAAGTTGGCTTGAGAAGAACGTATTTTGTTGCCAAGGGTTTGTATTGGCTTGGTGAATGAAGGGAATATGATTTGTTGCACTGATGCTATGGATATAGATCAACCAAACAAGAAGCATTGCATGTTATCACGCTCCAGATCTAGATCAAGGCTTCCTGGTGAAGTCACCCCAGGCAAGGGTTTCAAGGATTCATCTCAGAAATTAAAGGTAGTTAAACTTGGCAAGAAGGCAGCAAAGAAAAAAAACAAGGATGCCCGCAATTGAGAGAAGATGGGTCAGAATAGCAGCAGTAATAAACCAAAAAAACAATTAATGAAGTCAAAATTATTGCATGTAAATGGGCATACTACTGTAAGACCTGGTAAGGCACGTGTACCCCTTGGTGATCACCGCTAAAGTCTGGGTTAGACCTAGGTGATAGGGGGGATGTTGGGTTAACAATACCCCACGTAAAAACTTTGAGGGGGGTAAGAGCTAGAGTGAGCGGGATTGTCTCACTTAGCAGGTTTGGCTGGAGTTAGTTAAGGAACCCCAAGTCAAGTTTAAGGGGGGAAATTGTTAGGTAAACTTGACTCAGGATAGAGTCAAAAGTTGACGAGGTTAAACAGTGATGGTTTTGGGACACATGGTATTGTGCACCCATGGTATTCTGCCTGTGGTATTATATGTAATGGAGCCAATAAAAGGCTGGAAGGACTTCATTGTAATGCAAGGGCCTGGAGGTGAGCGGTGAAGACTCACTTGGCCGGATTGGCAAGGGTTTTGGCCAAGGATAATGAAATTTCATTATGATCGGGTTTTTCCCCAGATAAACATGTGCGTTCATGTGTTTATAGTTATTGCTGGTCATTTTTATATTTGTTTCTCTCAGTAATTCTCCGTAATTAATTTGTGTTCTTGGGTAAATTTCTTAACAGCTTATAGGGAAATCAAGAATTCTAGCAATGTGTCTTTGAATGAACGAAGAGGTATTGAAAAAGAACAATTTAGATTTTTTTTTATTGATAGAGGTGCCAAAGGGAACAGAGAAGTCAGAGATAGAGGCTTCTTTAGCAGTAGGGAGACCCATAAGTAGAGTGTCATCCACAAAGTTTTGGTGGATTGAAGGAGGAGTTGAAGCATATAGCTTGAGGCTAGTTAGTTCATTGGAAGATAAGGAAATAGAAATGGAGCGGATAAGCCTTTCAACCATTATGATGAAGAGAAAGTGTGAAATCGGGCCCCCCTGCCTGATGCCTCTAGAGGGGTGGAAGTGAAGAGAAGGGGAGCCATTCAGGAGGATTTAGAAAAAATCTCTTGAACCCATTGCCATTATCTATTTAATACACTCTTTTTGGAACCTGTAGGCTGCTGGAACTTCTCTCATGTAGGCCCAACTGATTTTGTCAAAGGTCTTGGACATATCAAGTTGGATCATCATTCCAGGTTTCTTTTGCATTGCGAGGGAGTGGATTAGTTCATGGGAGAGGATAATATTGTCCATTATCTACCTACCTTCCACATAGGCTATTTGGTGATGGGAAATTAGAAGAGGTAAGAATATTTTCAAGCGGTTAGCTAAAACTTTAGAGATGATCTTGTATATGACATTGCCGAGGGCTATGGGACGAAACTTGTCTGGGGAGTCTGTTGTGTCCCCTTTGGGAATTAGAGTGAGAAAGGTGGCATTTAGAGCTTTTAAGACCGACTTTTGGATTCTGGATTCCTCTACCTGCGCATGGACCTCATTTTTAAAGATAGGCCAGCAGGATTTCTAGAAATCAATGGTAAACCCATCTGGTCCAAGAGATTTCCCATTGGTCATACGACTACTTTCTCCACCTCCTGAGGTGAAACCTTTCTCAGGAGCATTTCGTTATGATCCTTAGTGAGGATCTTAGGGATGTGGTTGGTAATTTTTTATATATCCTCTACCTGAATATTCCTTGGCTCTGTGAGGAGAGCGTTGAAGTATTGAGATAGTTCTTCTTCCATTTCATCCTGAGAATGAATGAGGTATCCCTCTTAGTTCTTTAGAGCTATAATTTTGTTATTCCTTTTATGATGGATCATTGATTTGTGGAAGAAGGTAGTGTTCCTTTGCCCATACTTTAGCCAATTTATTCTGGATTTATATTGACAAAATTTCTCTTCTTGAGTGGTTCTTTCCTCCCATCTTTGTTGTAATTTGAGCTCTTCTTGTTTTTTGTGATCTGTGATACCTTCATTGATGATTTTTTGTTGGAGAAGTTCCATTTTGTGCTCCAAGTTTCTTTTTTCGGTGATGATATTGCTGAAAGTTTCCCTGCTCCATTTTTTATTTCCTCTTTGATGTATTTTAGTTTCTGTTGAAAGGTGTACATCTTATTACTAGTTCTAATGGTCGGGTTGTCCCACCATTGCCTCATCATGCCTAGGAAATATGGGTGATCCAACCAGAAGGCCTCGAATTTGAAAGTCTCATTTTTGGGGCCTGGAGAGATATGTATCCTTAGTGAGATCGACCAATGATCAGAACCAGCTTGTGGAAGAATATGAGCCTCCATTTCCTAGGAGGTGAGGTAGGCTTCCTTAGAGAGGAGGAAATGATCTAGCCCGAAATGTATTTGTCATTCTCCTCTTCTTCTATTATTCCAAGTAATGGAGCCATTACTTGTAGGGTTGTCAATGATATTGAGGCTTTCAATAGTGGCTAGAAAGGCTTCTGAATCCCTGTCCAGTTTCTCAATTCCTCCCTTCTTTTCCCCCAAATTCGTTATCATGTTGAAGTCCCCAGCTATTATTTTGTAAGGCATGCTGATGGAAGCCATCAATTTTGAGATACCTTGAAACATCTTGATTCGATTAGTGACCTTATGGGGGGAATAGATATTGGTGAAGCAAATGTTGTCATTAGAGCCTATAATTCTCAAGACAATAGTAATGGAATGATGAGTGACCACAGAGGAGATGAGATCAAACTGTGCGCTTTTCCATAAGGTCATGATTTCTCCTGCTGACCCTCTGGAAGAGTTGACTTTGTAACTGTAGTGCTTGAAGCAGATTTTTTTGCAGGAGAGGAAGGTGAGCAGACTGAAATTTGGTTTCTTGAATGAGGAGGATGTCAGGTTTATTGACAAGGATTATATTTTTCAAGATTATTTTCTTTCCAGGACCATTAAGTCCTCTTATATTCCAAGAAATGCAATTCATAGGTAAAGAGAGGTGGTTAGGGCTAGGGATTTTACCTTTCCATCATTGATGAGCTTGGCCCCCAGTTCTTTGCGAAGCTAGCTGGTGGTTTTTCTTCCCCTTTTTCTATTTGGTCCTTTCAGGTTGTACCTTCCTATTAAAATGTTTGCTATGATGCCTTCATATGCATTGCTATCCAATGGAGGATGAACTACACTATGCTTGAGCTCCTCTTGGAGGAGATATTCTCGTTCTATTTTTTGGATTTGGTGTTTCGGGATTACTTCTATACCATTTATCTTCCATTCCTATGCTATAGATGCTAGGTTTACTCCTTCTAGTGCTTCTTCGATAACACTTTCCTCTGGGGCTTCATCCATCAATATCTGTTCCATTTCTGTATCCTCCTGAGAGTTATCTTTTTCCCTATTGCTTTGATCTGCTTCTCTGTCCTCTTGTTCCTTGTTTTCCTCAATTTTCTTGTCTTCTCTTGTTTCCTCACTTGTTGGGTAGTTCGAAGATGACTATTCTTGCTAATTTACTAGGGCATCAAAATGGTATTGATTAACAACATGTTGTTGTTACTTCTTTGTGTTGTTTTTCCTATCATTTTAGTTTCTTGTGTTGAGTTTGGTGAAGCCCTCACCGTCCTTTTTCTTGCTTTCATGTTCTGTATTTTGAGGGGTTTTCTTTTGCAGATAGTCCCTGAAGAGGTGGCCATGTTGATGGCACTTCCTACCCCTGAAGGGGATGTGTTTGTACACTATACTTTGGAGCCAGACTTCATCCCTGAATATTAGTTTAATGGCTTCTGGGAGGGCTCTAGAGACATTTCTATACACACATATTCTGGCATAGGAGACATAGTGTCCGCTTCTGGTGCATTCAAACATTTTTATGTACTCTCCCAGTTGATATCCTATGACTTTTAGGACCGAAGGAGCTTAGTAATCCATAGGAGAGGAATAAAGGCGCACCCAAACTGGGACTCTAGTAAAATCCTCCTTCTCCAGAGTGAAATTTTCTTTCCAAAATCTCACATACAATCCTACTAAGTTGAAGAAGTAGGGGCCTCATTCGAATATCCTATCTCTATCTTCTAGGATATCGAAAATTACTTTGAAGAACCCCTTGGATCCTAGTTGAAGTCTGATTTCCCCCCTTGCTTTTCATTTGGTTTGTATCCACCAGTTTAGGGCTTTCTCTATGGGCCAAATGCCAATGAATTTGCAGATGACTGCATGTTCTTGCATTTAATCTCTGTAAACGGCTACTCCTGAGTCATGGATTTCCAACTCCGATATTTTCTTAGCTATTGTGTTACAATTATTTCATATTTTTGTTTCTTCTAGTTGCGTCTAACGCTTTGTTGTGGCCACCTCTGTTGTTGAGGGGAAAATAGAGGTGGTTCCTTTTGCTGAATGCTTCCCAACCAATTTGCCTTTCCCCTGCCTCTTTTCGATAGTCTCTAGTTTCTCTTTTGAGGAGTGGAATGCGGTGCTGGAGGGCAACCTGGTAACGAAGGAGTCCTGTTACCATATCCTTGAAGAAAAGGGCTCTAGGGCTTGAATCTCGATCCGCCATGAGAGAGGGAGGTACTAGAGTGCTGTCTGTTGGGGGCTCAGCTCGCTAAGGGCGGCACCCCAGGGTCGAGGGACCTGGTTAGGTTTCCCTAATCAAGGGATCATCCTCGCAAGATCACGCATATGAACCATGATTATCATGGGGACCCCCATTGTTGAACTCCCAATCCAAGGTCATATCTTTTTTTTTTGTAAGTGGAGGTAGTACCATTCTTTTCTATTTATGCTAAACAAAGAGACCAGATACATCGTTTTGGTGGCCTCAACCTGCCCTAAAGGGAAACCAGGTCTGTTGGCCACCTGAGTTTACTATAAGCATTCCAAAAGCAAAATTTGACAAGTCTTTCCATACTAGCTATATGCACTATACAACTAAAACTTCCTATCAAGCTACTATTTTGCATTAAACTGTGAAAGAGAGAAGATCAAAAAACAAACAACAAAGCCTCAAGTGAATCATGCCTTTCTGGTTCCAGTATTCTAGTCCATATCCGTGGGGATATCCATATGATCCTCCTGGCTAGGGTGCGAGCCTACCATCCTGGACAGTATCTGAGACATCTCCTCTATTTTATTGTTCTGATTGATCATAATGACTTGGAAATTTTTCATTTCCTTCTGCAGGTTTGGTAGCCCATTGGCTATATCCACCATTTCTTTTGCTACCTATTCCAAAGCCTTTGCCAAGAGGCTTTTTAGGACCCAGTAAATATGCAAAGACTTCCTGTAGAGTGTTAACCTTCCCCTCGTGTTTCCTGGGTCACTAACCATTGCTACCCATTCATCTGTCTCGGAATCCGACTGTTCCTCTAACACACTGGATTCCATATTTCGGATGATACGACATATGTCCTCGTCTGTTCCTTCCTGGTAAGTGCAAGCCACCTCCTGCACCGCTGACAGGGTGGACCGTCTCCCTCTGCGCTGGTTTCCTGGTTCTTCCGTTGGCTTGCCACCCGGGTTTCCTTGCCTTGTACAGCCTCTGCCTCCGTGACCTCTTCCACAACCCGGCCTTGCCATCCTCTCACCTACCTTCTCCTGTAAACAATCAACAATCGCAGGTGTCAGTTTATCAACATTTTCCTTGTCGTCTTCGCTTACCACTTTCCCTTTGGTTTCTCCTCTGTTCCTATTGCTTTCCCCTTCATTTTTTTGCCTCTGGCACTGATATCCTTTCTCCGAGTACAAGAAATGAATTAAGCCCTCTGTCATGCGAATCAGATGTAGAGCTAAGGGCACTATCTTCATCTCCCCACTACCTGACTGCTCCTCTGTTCTTACCATGGAGCTCTCTCCTTGGTTTTCCACATTATTTCTCAGACTATGCTCCTGGCTACAATTTTCCTTTTCCACAGGGTACCCACCCCGAGACAAATCTGGATGATCCTCACAATGAAACACAGAGGGACAACCAAACTCTCTCAGGCTCTTTTCAACATCAAGATCTTCACAATATTGATGCCTATCCATTCTACCTATAGTAATGTTTAATACGGAGACAGAGAATGCAGGTTGAACATACCCGAGACTGTAGACCCCCCTGATGATGCTTCCTAGCTGCGCCACGTTCCGCTTGTCCTTCAATCCGTCTGCATTACCCTTTCCTTTACCCTCCGCCACCTTCATATAATACCCCTTCACCACCCTTCTCGCTCTGCCATTACCGCCGCCACTTTTGCTAATCATCTGCAATCTGCCTTCCCCACTCCGGTTACTAAAACTAGAGCTAGCCGAGTACTCATTGCTTTTGTTGGAAGGGTAGCCACATCCCTACGGTCATGTCCAAACATCCTTCCCTTATAATGATCGCTCCTGCCATCCTCACCTGTCCTCTTCCTCATCCCGATCGGGAGCCATCAGTCACTACTACCTTTGAGTCGTGTCTTCATGGTTATCTTGATTGAGAATCGTACTTAGCTTTTCAAATCATGAGTCTTTTGAATGCATCGTCCATATACTATCCATTTTTCTTCCTTGTTCCTGGAATCCCCAATTCGCAAGGAAATCTGCTGCTCTGTTAGCCTCTCTTCTAGCATGTTTGATAATCATATATTCGAATCTACGTAGAATAATTTCCAATTCTTGGATTAAGCTGGCTGTCCTCCAAATTTGCGTGACTTTGTCCCATGAGGTCCCATTATTTAGTTTTTTGAGAACTTGTATAACCAATTGAGAATCACCTTCCACTTCCAGATTATTGTACCCATTTCTAATTGCTATCTTTAAACCCTGACGAACTTCCATCAGTTCCACCTCATTGTTACTCATAATGCCTCCACTTTCTGCATATATCCACTTTGTTCTTCCTCGATCATCCCTAAATAGACCTCCGATCCCTGCTGGGCCTGGGTTCCCTTTAGAGCCACCATCAAAGTTTAGCTTTATGAATCCAGCCGATGGTTGTGTGAAATGTAGGGGGCCGTTGTATCCCATCCTGGGCTCTTTCCATAGTTGAGGGGCTACCATCCCTTGATTCAGGTTAAGTTTCTTTAGAATCTGCTCTTCTTCCTGTGTCACTTCCTAGTATTCTCCATTCCAAGTGTCTGCACGTATAATTTCTCGTATATGGCTCAAGGTTTTTTCCTAGATTTGATTCTTTGTCATCTCTTTGTTTTGGAAAATTCTTCGGTTTCTCTCTTTCCAGATCATCCACATGTTCATCCCAACTGCCAGGCTCCAAGCCCGTCTTACCACCGGACTCGTGAATTTCCCTCTTCCCCAAATTTTAATAGTGTTTTTAATGCTCTGTTGGTTTCTGTGGGTTTTTTCGAAAAGCCTCCTAACCTCTTCCCACTGTTGCTGAGCTTCTGTGCATGAATTTAGGAGGTGTTTTTGCGTTTTCCTTTCATGCTTACAGAGAGGACATCTGGAAGGGCCATATATGCCTCTCTTTTGGAGTTGCCCCAGGTCAGAATACGGCCTTTGATAACCAACCATATGAAATGGGCCACTTTTGGCCACCAGTTACTATTCCATATTTGCTTCCAGGTATCTGTCATATCCTCTGGTTCTCTAGTGTTTAGAAGATGGTATGCTTCCTTAATTGAAAAATTTCCTTTGGTTGTATGTCCCCATCTTAGGATGTCCGGTCCAGATCTTTTAGGGATTCTCCTTGTTTTCATTTCCTTTTGATATAACTCTTTTTGTTCTCCTGCTATTTGATCCATCCATTCTTCAGGACTCTTCCAGGTTCTCCACGCTTCATCTTGGCTTTCCCTCTTCCAGAAGCCCTTGACTAAATTCATTCCTTTCTCAGCTTCTCTCTAGCCTATATCCATTAGGCCTTGCATTCCGTTCATTCTTTCTCTTTGCTGCCAGGCCTCCTCCCAAAATTTTGCTGAGCTGCCATCTCTGATCTCCCAGAAAGCGTGCCTGGCTATCAATTCTTTATTGAGACTGGCGAGATTCCATATTGTCGACCCTTTCGGTGTGTCCCTTATCCTTAGAATTTCCTCTGGTTTTGTAGGCATGTTATAATTTTTTGTCCATATCCTTTTCCACAAGTCGTTTCCTCCATTTAGCCATTGCCACCATAGCTTAGCTCCCAAATCTTGGTTCAAAACATAATGATCTCTAAGGCCTAATCCTCCTTCCATCTTGATTTTTACTACATCCTTCCAGGATACTAGGGACCATTTGTTTTGCTCCTTCTGACCTCCCCATATAAATTTTTTGAAGATCTCTATCATCTTTGCACATGCTCCTTTTGGGGCTGCCATTGTCGAAAGTTGATATATTGGTATTGATTGGAGTACAGATTTAACTAAAACTATTCTATCTACAAAATTCAAAGTTTTGAAAGACCAGTTTGCTAATTTCCTAGAAAAATTTTCAAGATTTTGTTGCCAGTTAGACATCCTCAGAGGGTTTAGGGCCAGCGGTGTTCCAAGGTATCTGGTTGGGAGTTCCCTTGAGCGAAATCCCAAATTTCTAGTCAGGAAGTTTCTGATATTTCCAGCAGTGTTGAAAAAATACGTGCAGGATTTATCATTGTTGATTTGGGTACCAGAATCTGTCATAAAAAGACCTAAAATTGGCTTGATTCTTCTGGCTTCTCTGAGGGACACCTTATAGAACAACACGATGTCATCAACAAATTGCTGATGGGTAATTGGAAGGTTATTACCCCAAATTTGGATTCCTTTGAGATTCTTTTCTCTGACTTCTTTTTTGATGTACCTTCCTAAACCTTCTACAGCTATCATGAACAGGAATGGGGACAAAGGATCCCCCTGACGAAGACGTTTGGACACTTTAAACATCTGGGAGGGGGTTCCATTCACCAGGATAGAGAAATTAGTTGAAGAGATCGTGGCTGCAATCCATTCAATCCAGATATTGCAGAAGCCATAAGCTCTTAAAACTTCTTTCAGGTAATTCCAATTAAAAAGATCATAAGCTTTTGAGAGATCCAGTTTGATCATCATACCTGCTTCCTTTTTAACTTTTAGAGAGTGCACTATTTCTTGGGAGACCACCAGCTCGTCCAATATTTTCCGACCTTCAACAAATCCTGTTTGCTCCAAGGAGATAATGATAGGTAAGAGGGGTTTGAGTCTTTTAGCCATTAAGGTAGCTATGATCTTATATATCACATTACAAAGGGCGATAGGTCTAAAGCCCTGAGGGTTTTCTGATTTAGTTTCCTTAGGAATTAGAGATAAGAGGGTTGAGTTTAGGCTTGTACTTACCTTTTGGTTCCTTTGCGATTCTTCCACAACATCCACGATGTCTTGGCCGAGGAAGTCCCAACCAGCTTGATAGAATTCCGCTGTGAATCCATCAGGGCCTGGGGCTTTATTCTTTTTCATTCCCTTCACTATCTCTTCTACTTCTTCCAGGGTGGATTCCCTCATCAAAGCTAGGCTTTGTTCTCTAGTGATCCTGCTTGGAATCTCCTTGCAAATTCTCTCAATGGCTTCTCCTCGATCGACATTAGGTTTCGTGAGTAGATCCTCGAAATGCTTCGTCAAGACTTGCTCTATTTCCTCATGTTGCGTAACTCTTGTCCCTGTTTCGTTTTTAATGGAGAAAATTCTATTTCTTTGCCTTATTTGGATCATTGCTTGGTGGAATAAATTTGTATTCCATTCCCCCTCTCTTAACCAGTTTACCCTAGATTTTTGCCTCCACAAGATTTCTTCTTGTTTGCGTCTCTCTTCTAGTTGTCCTAACAGGATCCCTTCCTCCTTGGCCAGGTCTTCACTCCTACTTGTATTTATCATTTCTTGTTGGATTTGCTTCATCTTCTGTTCTAGAAGGTGCTGATCTTTGAGTATATGTCCAAATTCTTCCTTATTCCATTTCTTGATGTTCCCCCTCAACTCTTTTAGTTTCATCTGAAATGTCTGCATTTTATTTCTTCCTCTCTGACTGCTTTGTTTCCACCATTCTTCTACTTTCTTCATAAAGTTTTTGTCCCTAACCCAAAAGGCTTCAAATATGAAGGGCTTTCTCTTAGGGCTGGATTTTATGTCCAGTTCAACTTTAACCGGCCAGTGATCCGATCCTATCCCAGGAAGAATCGCAGCGTCAATGTAAATGTCCCAATTTATGATCTGTTCTGACAGTAGGAAACGATCTAGTCTGGAGGCGATCTGGTGTCTTCCTCCCCTCCTGTTATTTCAAATATATATTCCGTTTGTTGTCTGAATGTCCACGAGTCTTTGATCTGCTATCCAATCTCCAAAGGCTTCCATGTCTGTCTTTGTTCTTCTAAGCCCGCCCTTTTTTTCATTTAGAGATTTTATCATATTGAAGTCTCCTCCCACTATCCAAGGTGAAGCAGGGTAGAAGGACCGCATGATTGCCAGGTTCTAAAGGAAAACCCTACGTTCAGTCTGTATATGGGGCTCGTATACATTTGATAATAAGATCCAATTATTGAACTTAGACTTCTGTGATCCATATCAATTTTTTGAAGAATCTTCGGCGAAAATCACATAGAAAAACTTATGTCGACGCGTTTCGAACCATCCAGTGTGGTTCATCCTCAGGACAATTTGAAAGAGCAGATCTCATTTAGTACATTATATAGAGAGGGCAGAGAATCCATGACTCAATGGCTAAAAGATAACAGCTAGAAATGACATGATAACGGCTAGTTTGACCAAGATAAAGGAAATTTAATAATAATAATATTACTATTATTATCAAAAATTAATAATTTCAAATATGTTGAAAAAATTAAAATGAATTAAATTAAAATGAAATTTTAATAGTTAATCAAAACGTCAACATATTATATTATATTAATAATATTAAACAAATAATAAATAAAACCAAAAAATGTGAAAAATTAAAATGAATTAAATAAAAATTATATAAATGAATTATTATTATTTTTTTTAAAATTTAATTTTAAATGTTAAAAAAAAAAAAAAAAAAAAAAATAAATAAAATAAAAAAAAGAAACAAAAAAAAAAGGAAAAAAAAAGAAGGAAAAATATTACAATAATAACAATTAATTTAAGGAACAGGTATAATAGTTTTATATTAGAAAATTATATTCATCAAAATTAATTTATATGAATTACAATAAAATTAATACGCAAAGAACTGCACAAAAATTAATAAATAAGATACAAAAAAAACTAAATATATTAAGAACCATTAATAGTTTAAATTAATTAACTAATATGAAATTAATATTAGGAAAAAAATAAATAAAAAATGAAACAACAAGTTTAAATAAATAATAATTAATAATAGATAAAAATAAAACAGATCAATAATAAATAAATAAATAATGTTAAGAAAAAAATAAAAAAAAAAATAAAATAAAAAAAAAAAAATAAAATAAAAAAATAAAAATAATATATATTATATAAAAATAATAACTAAAATAATAAATAATAAATAGAAAACACAAACTTAATAGAAAACAAAAATTAAGGGAGAGAAAGAAGGCAGACAACTAGGAGGAGAGGGCTGGGATCCAGCAACTACTAATCTTCCAGCCATCCTCTCTATTCAGATTGATCGACCTTTTTTCAATTTCAAGGGCTTCCCTAAATTTTCGATGATGGAATTGAGACACTCTCAATAGTCAATCCTCGGCTATTAAGTTCACTAAGGAACAAGAAGTCGATGGTTGCCTCCCTTTCCTTGATATTCTTATCTCTAAGAATGAGGATGGTTCCCTCTCCCACCGAGTGTTTCGCAAGAAAACTCATACAGAGCAGTCTCTTCATGCTAGTTCCCATCATTTCCCGGCCCAAAAGTTGGGGGTTCTCAACACCCTTGCAACTCGTGCCTTAAGGATCTCTAACAAAAATAGCTTCGATGAGGAAAAATCCCATCTCCTTAATGTCTTTGTCGAGAATGGTTATAGCAGACACTTGGGACATAAGGCTTTCCTCAAAGCAGCTAAGAATTCGTTTACCAGGAAGGAGCCTAAAGAGCGAATTCCTGGTGTCCATCTTCCGTATGTTCAAGGGACCACGGATAAGATTGCGAGGGTTCTTAAGAAGCATAATATTCCCGCAACGTTTAGACCTCTTAACACCATTCGTAAATCCCTAAGATCTGTAAAGGATCCCATCAACCCCAAAGATATGAAAGGGGTTTATATTATTCCTTGTTCTTGTGGAACCCCCTATATTGGTGAGACTGGTCGCTCCATTAATCAAAGGATTAGTGAGCACGCGGCTAACCTAAAGCATATGAGAACTAAATCTTCCGCGTTAGCAGAACATGTAGAGAAAACCAATCATCATGTCTGCATCGAGGAGGCTAGTGTGATTGCTAGAGTGTCTCAATTCCATCACCGGAAATTTAGGGAAGCCCTTGAAATTGAAAAAAGGCCGATCAATCTGAATAGAGAGGATGGCTGGAAGATTAGTAGTTGTTGGATCCCAGCCCTCTCCTCCTAGTTGAATGCCTTCTTTCTCTCCCTTAATTTTTGTTTTCTATTAAGTTTGTGTTTTCTATCTATTTATTTATTATTATTAGTTATTTATTTATT
>APFE031476904.1:103995-118069 GCA_000404065.3 Pinus taeda
TCCTCCAAAGTGCCACAATTAGTCAGATCCACAGATCTATTCATGCGCCCGAGAGATCACGACATATCTATAGATTTGCCTTAAGTTTTCTCCTTGATTTAGATCTAGCTTTTAAAACCAATCACCCAAAATTTCAGATCTTAAGATATTCAAATTTCACAAGTGTCTAGCCAAGTGATCTCCTTTCCTTTTTATAGGCAAGCCTTTCACAATACGATGGTCCAAAACCATATTAACACAATACCATGAACCCAATACTTGGGATCAATACTTTTGGATGCAATACCACGGACCAAAACCATAGGATCAAAAACTGTCGGACTAATACCATGAGCCATTCATGAAAAATCCCACGTGCACGCGCTTTTATGCATTGGAGAGAGTGAAACTGGGGTCCGCACCTTCTGAACGTATCACTTGCGTGTATGTACGCACTCCTTGGTCGACGTACCTACGGGTCCGCGGCTTCTTCTAGGATTACCTGCGGGTATCATAATTTCCATGATTTTGAGTGCCTGAACTGAGATCTGTTCACAAGAGTGAGTTGCCATCAAGTACAACACCTGTGCCATAGTACCAAACCAGAATCATAATGCCAACAATGTATTGGCCTAGGATGCAAGAAAAGGTAGCCATATTCACAAGAGGATGCATGCTTTTTTGTATTAGTAAGGCTAGTAACAAGAATCAGGGTCTATATCATCCCTTTCATGTACCCACTCATCCTTGAGAAAGAATTTCCATGGACTTTGTGGGAGGTTTACCAACAACTAGGAAGGGACATAACTACCTATTCGTGGTAGTTGACAAGTTTAGTAAGATGTGTGTTCTAATGCCCTGCAAAAAGATCATCAATGGGAAAGAAGTAGGGAACTTGTTATTTTGACAGGTTTGGGTGCACTTTGGGATACTAAGGAGCATCATTTCAAATAGGGAGACGAGATTTCTTAGTGCATTTTGGACTGCATTGTGGGAGAACATAAATATAAAGCTAAAGAGGTATACACCATTCCATCCATAGATAGATGGGAAAATAGAAGTAGTCAACATGACTTTGGTGAAACTTTTGAGGGGTTACAATCATAAGAATCGAAAAACTTGGGATGAAAATTTGGTATATATACAACACTCTTATAACAAAGTAGTCCACACTTCTACTAGTAAGTCTCCATTTGAAACTTATTTTTCATATTTTGCACCTTCACCTTTAGATATTGCATATGAGGAGCAAGGAGGAGTGAGAGAGGATCTTACAAGGGATTCCTTAAGGGTAGGAAAACTTATTGAGAAGGTCAGGCAAATCCATCTATAGGTACAAGAGACACTTAAAAAATTCAAAGGAAAAATATAAGGTCGGGCATGATGAACATAAATAAAAGAGTTTGTTTAAGGTGGGAGACAAAGTATGGTTACAGTTGTACAAGGAGAGGCTATAGGTTCATGGTAAGAATATCAAGCATCTATAATATGATCCCTTTGAAATACTAGAGAAGGTGGGATATAATGCATATGGACTTAGTATACCCCCATACATGTGCATTTAATCAGTAGTGAATGCATAGAATTTGAAACTCTATGAGCCTTCCATGCTAGATCAGGTAGAGCAATAAGTCCTACATTCTATAGAGGATTTGGAAAAAGATGCCCAAGTATATTTGATAGAGGATACAATTTTGTAAATGAGGCCTATAACTCCAAGATAATAGTGGCATGACCTTTGGCAGATTGACAATTTCTAGGAAAAGCTAAATGGTATGCCAAAGAGAAGGTGGACGGAAACTGGCATCATCTTATTCAATATACACTTTTAGGGACCAAAAGCCATAGAAAATGGGGAGGTATGATATATATTGGATAATTATATCGTTTTTCATCCATTTTGATGTTTTTATTGTGGAAAAAGTGGAGGAATCAACTCACAAGACCATTTTTACCAGTGGAGTCCAGTTTGGAAATTTAGGGTTTGAAACCTTTCAAAAGTAGCTTGAAGCATCAATCTTTTTTTTTTTTTTTTTGGGGGGGGGGGGGTTAAATATTTTTCACTATGATGTGGCACCCCTTTGATCCAGGTGGATATTGGTGGCCACCCGCTAATTCGACTTGGATCCCCTCTAGTGCTTCGTGTAGTTTTTTTCCAGTTTCCTTAATTATAGCACAATTTACTATTTTTAGCAGTTTTTCGGGTCCTAACCTTCCGGAGCCGTTTTGAGGCCCTAAACGACGTTTTTTGGGAAATCTACCGCCAGCGATTTTTTGTGACTAAAAATTGTCTTTTCCGTCGTAGTCCTCGGAGAGATCTTTCCAACGGGCTATCATGCGCGTCAAACGGAGATAAGACGAACAATTCGCGACCCCGGGAAGTTGATGTACCAACTTACCCAAAAACGGGGCCCACAATTTGGCGTTTCATCTTCCAGGGTTAGGTTTTGGAATGTGAAGGGTTTTTCCATTGTTTCTCAACAATAAATAGGCCTTCGAGCCTCATTGTAACACAGTTCAGAGGCATGTAGCCACACATCTCTTCTCAGAGATAAGTTGCCATCACCCTAGCTGGTTTATTTCCATTTCTGGTTGTAAGCATATTTCAGTATTTTCCATTAATGAAATGAAGTATTATTTCCGCTGCATCTTTGTGTATATGGTTATCTCTACAATTTGTTGCGTTCCTGTTTAAGTTTGGATCAACATGGCACAATGATTAATGCTAGAAATAGAGATGAAATGGAGGTTAGGGGATGAGAGGCAGTTAAGAATCTCTCATCTAGCCAAAGAGGGAAAGTGGATGAAGGCTAAATAGGGCAATGAAGAATTCCTAGATAGCATTCATATGTGAAGGAAATAGCTTAAACATGTTCAATATGCATATTCATCACTAATTCAGAGGAAAACATAGAAAAGTTACAAGAATTGAGGACAGAGGGCATGAAAACCAGTTCTGAATTATTCCTTCTTCCTGCAACTTAGATTATGATATATAGATGATACATATATATATAAGCTGATAAACAGAGGGAGGAAAGACTTATTGGACCATGAGCAAGCACGAGAATTCATCTCAAGCTCTCCACCCATTAAAACCACAACCAGCCATTTCAGATACAAACATTCCAACAATCTTTGATTACAGAAGCTCTTAACATTTACAGCGCAAGTCTAGAATGAGAGATACAACCAAGCAACCCTTATTACATTGTTCAGGGTTGTATTTATAGGCAAAATATCTACAAAAATAGATCTGATAGAAGATCTGAGGAAATAACTGCAATTAACCTAACTTCTCTTGCAAGTAATGTAAAAATATCTATCAATTGCTGCGCTGGGGGTAGCTGCATCAAAAATCAGGCTATGGGGCGTCCTTTGGTAGCTCTGATGTCCAATCTACAATCACTGTGCCTTTAATCTCTTATGTGCACCTCTTAGTCGGTTCTACTACTCTTAGGTGGCTCTGATTCTTATTAAATCTGATATGACTCAGCTTTAATGGCCTCTAACTCTGTTCTGGTATTCATTTACTTTGTTTGGATGGACTTTAATGCTCCTCTGCTTTGATATTAAGTTCTCCACTGATATTATATTAATTCCTTCGCTGATACACTTTAACGCACCGTTGATACTCTTTTTCATTGAATCGGGACTCTTTTTCTCTGCTGATCCTCTTTAAAGTGCTAAATCGCCCTTTTTATCTCTTTATGGCAAAAATAGTTGTTGTGTTGCTTTTTGCAAGTTTTGGTAGCATGCTGAGGCCGAAATCCTGTTGTCTAGAGCTAATCTGGGCTGAGGCGATCGAAGAAAGGCTGAAGAGTCGATTGTTGGGGTCCCACCAACCTTCAGCTCTGTAATTCTTCTAAAATAGTTGCATGAGATAGGGCAACAACAACTTGTTCCGCGACATCTTTGACGATATATAATTCTTGAGAACTCCACTGCCTTTCATCTTCACAAGGTAAGACTAGCACCATTATTGCATATGATTCTTCTCTATGACGAAGGGATGAAAATCCTCCAGCAACTGAACAAATGTACCTCACACCTGTAATGTTTGCACCATTACTGTGAAGAAGATATCCACCCAATTAGAAATTAAATGACAAGATATTTTGGAATCATAAGATATTTTCATCCTCAGGCAAATGCATTTTTTTCAATTCCATCTGAAACACTGAGCTTGTACTTAATGTCTGCTTGTAGGCGTTGCGAATATCTTCTCGAGAACACTCACGAGATATGCGTACTAGTTCCCACAATGCTCCACAAACGACTAAGTCTCTTGCGTTTGCCTCATGTTGAGCTAGATCACAAAGAGAAAGCTCAATATGGTGCTTAATTGGAGTTGCTTCACTATTCGAATTCGCAACAATCCAAGGCAATGCTCCGTCATCAATGAGAAGTGAACGCCGTTTTCTATGTCCTTCTGTAGCTCCACGAGATTCACACTTTGCAAAGTTTGCAACTCCTCTAGCCACTTGTCCCAAGACATCTGAATGGCGAGATCTAACTATTCCCAAAAGAGCTTTTATCCCACCTTTATCCCTTATTCTCATTTGCAGCTTATCATTTCCACACAAATTCATTATTGCTCCTACCACCATACGAAGGGTTTGTGGATCCTCTACTTTATTAGCTATCGCAACAAGTAGTTTGATACCTCCTTGTTTCATAATCAGCTCCTGATTTTTTTCATTCATAGCCAAATTAGCAACAGCACTAGCAGAAACCCTTTGAATGGTTTCATCTCCTGAAGTTTCCAAGAGCATCAACAATGAGGACAGACCACTAGCCTCAATAATTTTATGTTGATTCACTTCTTCAGCAGCAAGATTTGCTACAACTTTGACAGCATGAATTTGTACATCCACCTCTTCTGATTCCAACAGTGACAATATATTTTGTAGTCCAACTTCTTCAAATATTTTTGCAATTGTGGCTCGTTGCCCACTAATTGTATCTCTCATCTGACTCAATTTGAGCAAGGTAATAGCACCTTTAGACGCAGTAGATGCTTTGCCATAATTCTGTTTGTCAACACTCTTTCTATTCTGATTGACCTCACAACTGAGTTGTGACATTTTTTGCTTTAGACTCTTCACCTTATCTTCAAGCATGCATCTATGTTGCTGCTCCTTCTCAAGACTCTCTTGATAAAAAATATGCTTTTCTAGATTCTTCCTTAGTTCTAGTATTTCTCTTTGATCTCTACCATTAACTTTCGCATTTCGTTCATGTAGAGTCTGTTTGGCTGAACTTAATTCTCTCTCCAAGCCTTGATTTTCAATGCACTCAGCTTCTAATTTTATTCTTAGCTCCACAATTTCTTGTAGGTAGGATTGTGACATGGTGTCAAGCTCATCTTGATGCCTTTTCTGTTTAGCTTGTAGTTCTTTCTCCTTTTCCTTACATAGATCTTCTAGATTTTCAATCCTTTTTGCCATACTCTCTATATGGGCATGTTCTTCTTCTAATTGACTTACTACTTCTTCAAATTCCTTCTGAAACCTTAATTTCTCAGTTGCCATTGCCTCTATATTCATAACAAGATTTTTCTCTGCCTCCATTAGAGACCACTGCATTTCCTTGATCTTCTTCTCCATTTCTTGCTTAGCATCAAGAGCCACTTTAGATTGTCGCTCATTCTCCATAATTAGTACATCCACCTGAATTTCAAGCTCGTGGCAAAGACTTTTGTAATCAAACTCCTCCCTCAGCTTCACCATATTTTCCACTTTCATGGCTCTCTGACCAAACATAATTGTGCTTGATGTCTCTCCTCGATGTCACGGTGATGGTCCAGCTGTTATAACTAAAGAAGTCCTTGGAGAACCTCCAAATGAGTCATGAAGCAATCTAGTCAGTTTTGAATCTCTTATAGGAATATGGGAACTATTTTCAGCTAGTGCATTGATGCATTTTCCAAGTGCTGTGAGGGAAAGATTAATGGATTTAGCCTCTTCCAGTGTCTAACCCTCGCTACCAGATTTGTTTGTTCTCTCTGACCCCGCAAGCTCAACTATGATCAGCTTGCTTTTTCTGGTGGAAGGCATGTGGTGCCCTTTTGATAAATCAAGACTGTTGCCATTCTCATTTGGTAAAGGTAATTCACTTTCTTTCTTCTCCTTAACTGAATTTTTTATACATACCAATAGAATTTCATGGCTTCGTGAGGATCCAGTGTTCATCTTCGTATTTGATGTGAAACGATTTTGTTGGCCAGTTTTTAAAAGTTGCCCAAAGCCTTTGTAGGAAATATGGAATATTGCAGCATGAAAAGTATGACATATTTGGCATGTAAAAATGTCGATCATGAAAGATGAATACCTGCTGCAATAGGAGGCTAACAGTAGGCTTCAAAAGCAGTTGAAAACGGTGAAATATGGTGACTTACCTATTCACTTACAAATGCTGCACTTAATGCATAGCCTTTGTTGTTCTTATTTTCCCAAATGGCGAACTCTTTGTCTGAGGTAGGTTGTTCTGGCTCTTGGTCTCCGTATCCAACACACACTCCTTTCCACAACTCATTGAAAATGAGGGTGTGTTTTATCATCCGGCACCACTCAGGATAGTTCTCCTTTCCAGTGAGAACTATTCCCACAATGGATATGATTGAATGAATTGTAAAATCTGTGTACTGTAAAAGAATACTTCTCGCAATATACTGTAAAAAACTGTACTTCTGGTGGCAAACTCTGTTTAACTTTGAAAAAATATTAATGAGGGATAATTAAAATAGCAGTCTTAAATCCACCATATGAAGTTTCCTCAGCAAGGAAATACGCAATATGTTGGTTCACTTAGAATGTACTGCGACCAAAAATCAGGGTTGCATAACTCACATAACAAATCAGTACATATTCAAAGTAGCAGTATAATAAGTACATAAGAGGTAATTATATATCAAAAAATGGTGATCTTAAATGGTGCACATATTTTAGAGAATGGAAGCTTAGGCCCTTTCACCACGAATCCTTCTGGCCAATACCATCCATATATGTTTTCTCACCACTTCGGACATTTGTCAGGCCGTTGCGCATCATACACCAAAACAAGGTCTCGGTTCTAGTACCAAGGAATACTCCATTGACAATGGTTACAACACCTAGCAATTTGCTCAGCTCCTCATCATTGTGAACAGAAAGCTGAATATGTCTTAGAACTATATGATTCTATGGATAGAATAGGCAACATAGTATTACCACTATGGATAGAATAGGTAGCACGGTATTACACAATAGAGGCAGCGCAAATGTATTAAAATGGTGTATTAAAAAATAAATGTATTAAAAGCTCTGATATGGTATGGCATTACAGCTGTGGAATATATGCAACAATAATATGGTATGTTATGATTGTGGATTCAAAACAATGTAAAACCACATCGTATACCACAACTTCAAAACAACTAAGTGCGGTGAGCATGGAAATGGAAGCAGAGTTCAATGTATGAAACAGATATGGAAGAGAATTAACTGGAATATAGTGAGGAACGATCATTTTACCAACTCCCATGCAACAGTGATCAGTTACCAATCCTCCATGGATAATTTCTATAGTCATAAGGCTCGGCCTTCCTTACTCCTGCGTGGAGGCACCAGCAGCGCCAAGAGTTTTGACCCCATCTCACTCCATAGCACCTCCAGGCAACAACTAGCTCCAATCGATTCCTTCAATGCAGTAACACACTTCAACCATGAATGAGATTTCGCAGTGACAGAGATGTCACCCTACAAAAAAATGCAGAACATAGGCAGAATATGGAGTTACAAAGTAGAGGGAATCCAAAAATGGCACTGAATCTGATACCATGTCAGACCAGGCAGTAACTCCTCAAAATCAATTCGTTATATTGATTCAGGTTGGTAGTTCAGTTCAGATATGTTCTGAAGAGTCATTGATGTAATGGTTCTTTGAGGGCTAAGAACGAAGAGTCTTAGCATAGGAGAGAGGCTCTGCAACTGAGTGCGTAGAGGACTAGGGTAGAAGTTCGCAGCTAAGTGCGCGGACCCCTACAGATATGTGTGCGGGGTAGTTAGAGTCTATAAGAGAGATCTTAACATCAATAAAGAGAAATATTCTAGAATTACCTGTGTATGAGCTATTTTACTTTTGTTATGACTACATGCATTATGTTATGTTAAATACTGGATTTATGATACAATGTGTATTGATGCGTGAATCTATGTATTTTACTTTATTATATGAATGCAAGTAAGAATATCTATTTATGCGAAGATAATCATAATGCATGTTGAATTTATCCACTACTTAATCTAATCGTGGTAAATACAACTGTAAGAGTAATTACAGAGGCACGTACGTGTCTGGTGTTGAGCATTAGAAAAGGTATGTAATTGTCACTCATTTCTTTATCTTTTCCTTTAATTCATAACTTCTCTATATTCTAAGATGGGCATATGATGAAAGATTATGATAAAGTTAAAGAGATTTGTGATTAATGTAAAATGACTAATTATTACCTTTTCTATGCAGAAAATGAAGAAAATGGAAGATCGCCATTTCAGAGTAAAAGACAAGGCAAAACCAACTATAGTCCCTTTGATAGGGAACCACATCCAGACGAGGCAATCTAGATCGGAGTGCATGGTCCAGGAAAAGGAAGAAGAAATTCCATATCAGTGCAAGAGGATGAAGAGATAACTTAAGGATACAATATGGCGAATCCCTCAAGATCCTTTGATCCTGAGGGATCGCTACCTTAAGAATATCTTTATCTTTGGTATTTTTTCTTGGCCACTATAAAAAGGGACAGCGTTGCTAGCCCAAGGGACGGACTATTGTTTTTTTATAGAATTCGTTGTTGCAAACTGAACTTTGATCATTGACTCTCTTTAAAGAGCGATCATTGCAACTCTGTTTTGATGATTAATATATAAAATTTGTTGTTTTTCTGTCTTTGATTCTGGAGTAACCGCAGTAGTGCATCCCTGGTGGCTAAGGGCCCGACCCTAGTGGATTGCTTGCTTCCTGTATTATTATTTTCCGATTACAAGTCATGTGTGGTTTGGTTTTCTTTCCTTGCTTTATTCAATAATCTGTCGTTCCTTGTCATCTCATTTACTGCCTCTGTTATATTTAATTTGTATTTGAATAGTAAGTTTATCATTTGCAACTGAAATGTTATGTTGTTCATTTTGAAATCATATCGCATTGTTGTTCCTTTACCGATTGACATCAATATGTAACATTATTGTTTATTTACTGTCCTTTTACAGAGTAACATTGCGGTTCATTTACAGATTGGTATTGTTGTTCATTTAGCTATGGTTTACCTCTAATTTTGATTGTTGTTCATTTGGATTACCATTCCGTTGTAACTACAATTTCTCTTCCCTTATAACTATGGTTAATATTTATTATGCTAAACTCATATTACTGATTATGTCATTCTAGATTCGTTGTGTGTTTACATTTGATTTAGTTTGTTGTTCAATATTTCGTAGATTTACTTAAGCTTGCTGTTCCATTCTTGGTTTGTTGTTCAATTCATTTACTAGTTAAAGATTGCTACTCAATTCCTTTAGATTACAATTGCTACTTAATTCATTCCTGTAAGTTAAAGCTTTGATGTTCGATATTTTCAATAGATTAGTTATTGTTCCTTTTTCTGTTAATTGAATTATCATTTCAAGTAATTGCTTTGGTGTGAATAGAACGATCTGCAACTGTAGCAAACATCGACTATTGCTATCTAGTTTCCAAATTGGAGATCTTCTCTTTGATTGTTTTTCATTTGCATTAGTTTACAAAGGAAAGAGTTATCATTACTGCATCCTTGACTGATGAGTGTTGTAGTTTCTTAAATGAATGATTTAGTTACAAAGCATTTCAGTTTCTTGCCATTATATTTAGAGTTCATTTCCATCATTTATTTACTTTCGTAAAAGCACTATACTACTAGCATTACTCTTGAAAAGAGATCGCCTCAGACTGAGTACACTCTTGAGATAATAAATCGTACCTAGATTGATAATTCATGTAGGGTAAATAGAGGTTAAAAAGACCCATTTTACTGCTCAACATCTAGATTTCCTATTTAGGTTCCATGAAAGACAGTCATAGACCTTTGTGGAGGTCTAGAGGATAACTAAAGGAAGTATATCGATAAGCCCTAAAAGGCTTATTGATCTGGGTGAAGGAAGGGTTAGGGTATAAAGTGACATCACTGCCATCTTAAGGCGCAGAAACTTGGTACCTTCATCCCCCCATACTGCTTTGGGTGAGACTTCATTCTGCGCTCCGTGGATTGATGCTGAAAGGGCCACTAGTGTAGGGGTTTTCTTGGCTAACTAATGTTGAACCTGGGTCAGGGCCCATGAAGCCAACAAGGAGGATGTTCTAACTTGTTAACATGAAAGAAAATCATACGATCATCATGAGGATCCACATCACCCAAAGTAGAGAGTAGACGTTTCTGTTGGGATGGGCACATCTGGAGGACTTCCAACCTTGACATGGAAGCAGGAGATTGTACCAATTCATCTACTATGCTATAGGTATGGGCGGATTTATTATAAGAAACTTTTTGATGTAATGGAGCTTTGGGGATCTTGGGGATAACCTCTACATTAGGTGGAGTGACATGTAAGATACCATTGGATGACAACAGAGGATTAGCACGATCAAGTCTAAAGGTTGAATTGCTCAGTATTGACCTCGTCAAAATTCATCATAAGAATCTGATAATCATTGTGACCAGATGGTGGAGCTAGAGGATCTGCATGACCATGTGTAGGTTGAGCATTAAGATATCCTTGGTGAGGAAAAGGATTGGGAAGAACAACTAGTTGAGATGAAGCAGGAGGTGGAGGAGGAGATATGGATTGTGATCCTCTAGAAGCAGCTGCTTGAGCTTCCCATACTTGACGCATCTGAGGTAAAAGTGGACACTCGTGAGAATAATATCCATATATGTTGCAATAGGCACAAGGTTTGTTCGTACTAAGACCCTTGTCTTTCTTGGGTTGTTCGCCATGTTGTTGGGTTGGGGGATTAGGCTAGTTTCCTTGAGGTGTAATAGGTGGTGGACCCTTACTACCTGGATTACCTTGAGATGCCTAGTTCTAGTTACTTTTCCCCTTTTTCCTTTTTATGGGGCTAGCGGGATTGGCCACACTCTACTGAGCATAAACTTGACTTTGTGGAGGAGGTTGTCGTTGTGGGAGAGGTGGAGGAATGGGGGGCTAGGGTATTGGGGTTGATAGGGCTAGAGAGCTAGGTGGTCATACAGATAATAAGGAGATGGGGAAATATTAGGATAAACAACTGGAAAAACAGTTGGCCCTGACATCTGTTGATGCGGATGGGGATTGTATATGATGTGTTGCGACCTGGATAAGAGTTTCCATGCGGGAGATTGGGGGAGGGATAGATGTAAGAGGAAGTGGTCCCTCCCTAGGGTTGACCATAACTCATCAGAGGTGGAGCATATGGTTTAATTTGAGGTTGTGAAATGGTTCCAATGATACCATCAATGGCATGGGATATTGTAACAACCCTAGTGAAAATTTCATGTAATAAAAATTAATAAAGCAAAAATAAGACCATGATTAAGGGACATTCATCCCAAGCTGAGTGTTGGGCAAATATATCCTAGTGGGCATCACTCGATGTGTGTTTTTGGCTAAGGAAATTGGAAAAGGCTAAGGAAAAGGCATTAAAAGGCAAAAAGGCATTTTTGGAACATTTATTTATGAAAATAATAGAAATTAGGAGAAAATTAAAGTCAAAGGTCACATGTTGCATATGAGGAGGAAATGGGAGGAAAATAATGAAAAATGAAGAAATTAAAGGCCTCATTGATAAAAAGGCTTATGAGGATTAGTTGTCATGTTTTTGGCTCAATCTTAGTTAGTGTAAGCTCTTCGTCACTTCAAGTTTGGAGCTATCTCATTATTCTCTCTCTCTCTCTCTCACTCTTAGTCACTTAGAGTTTTCTTGGATCACTCTAGCTTTGTATCAAGGAAGGAAAATAAAGAAAAGGTAAAGGAAGGAAAGCAAGGATCAAGGAAGGAAACCAGGATCAGGCAGCTTCAGCAGGAATACTTACAAGTAACCTTTTGCATGTGTGGTTTCCTAGGTGGTTTGGACACACATGGCTTTGCATGTTGGTGTATGGTTCTCTTGATGTTGGTGGCATGGTTTTCTTGGGTTATGACAGTGATTTTCATTCTAACCTTGCCTTTTTCCAAATGCCATGGTATGTTGGGATGTTTATCTCTATTTTGAGCTTTGGTTTTCCTGATGGATTTCGGAATCCGGGGTGGAGGTGGTCTAAAGTTTCATTCCCAAAGGCCTAGGAATCCCTTGACCAGCTTTGGCAAGATACATGGTAAAGCCTGAGGGAGAAGTCTCAATTTAGGGCATAGTAATCTGGGCTTTGATTGTGGTAAATATTGAGAGACTGGTCTCAGTTTAGGGCCTAGTGATCCGGGATTGGACTGCGGTAAATCCTGAGAGACCGACCAGGAGAGAAGAAAATTCCTCAAGGATAGTGATGGATTCTAGATGGAAATCCAAGTTTGATTCGGTTGTGATTGGAGCACTAGTTTTGGTGTGATCATGGTTTGGTGAGGGTGGAGGTGGTTTAACCTCAGATTCCCTTGGTTTTTCTATGAGATCCCACATTCATGCTTGGAATATGGCATGGAGGTGATTGGCTAAAAGAGAGATTTGGTTCAGCCATGTCTATGGTCGGGTGGTATGTGGAAGTCCTAAACCTGGTCAGATTTACCTATGACTAATAAAAGATAAGTTATCTTACTTTTGCATTGGTTTATATGTGTATTTAATGGCTATCATATCTATGATATTTATATGGTTTTATGCTAGTTATAAGCATGGTTAAATGACTGGTTCATGTCATGGTTATTTCATGTATTTACTTGTAATTGTTAAATGGATGGATGTAAGACCTCATTGATGATATAATAGTTCAATGGAGAAGGAGGTGATCCTTTTGGTTATGTTTCAAAAGTTATTTCAGCTATTTTTTCTCTTTCTTGTATCCTAAGCCTGTGGGTTGCATTGATGTCATGTGTTTGATGCAATGTCAGTCCCAGTAGGGGATGATCAGGCCTAGTCCTGAGGTTATTTTTGATTTGTTTTTATTGTCATCATGTATTTGATATGGTTATAGCAAGTTTTGGGTAGAAGTCAGTATTATGGGCTAGAAAAGTGGCTCAAGTCTCGGGGGAATTAGCACACATGCCTGTGAGAGCGAATTTTCCTTTTGGCTATCGTCCTGCCTATAGCATGATAACGACCAAGGGATAAAACGCTTAAATCATCGGTGGGACTTAGGGACTTGATGTCTGAGTGGCTGACATGTCTCCTGAGGGTGTTGTTGCTGATGTGGATGGGTTTGTTTGATATGTTTCGTTGGTTCCATTTCCTTAAGGTCACCAAGGAAGTTGAATCCCTTATAGTATCCTCTCTTGTCACATGTTTACCCTGACTGGTTGGTTGATTAGCTGGACTTGGGAGGGGGGTGTTGCAGATTGGCATCAGAGCCAAGTTTCACTCTCCTTGGGTGAATGTGTTGGTCATGAATGCATGTGTTTCTCTTACACTTGCATTCCATGTGCTTGTTGCATTGCGTCATGTTGATCATGATTGTAGTAAGGCTGCATTAAGGAACTTGGTGTGATTTTGTGGGATGCAATGTCGAAGGTATATGACTAGTTGCATATGGTTATATGTCACTTACATGTTGATTATATGTCACTTGACTACATCCTTGTATGTCAGGTGCATTCTTGAATGTTTTGATTACATGTATCAGTATTGTAGGTTGATTACAAGAATTCATCGTTTTTGCTTGCCTACATGCGTTCATACATATGTGTAGCTGATTAGGCATTGCTCATGCATGTTGATAGTTTCATGTGGATATGTGTGCAATGGAGTAATGGTTGTTGTCATGCATGAGGTCATAGCATGCATTGTTGATATGGCCTTGCATTAATGACTGGACCCTAACTAGAATGATATTTATGCGTTGATGCATTTATTCCATATATGTCTATATGATATTATGATTATGTTATACATGTACCACATT
>APFE031476905.1:0-10740 GCA_000404065.3 Pinus taeda
TCAAGTTCAGTTAGATTAATTTAACAAGTTGTTAAATTAATGAGATATAGTTTATTGATGCTTGCATGCATGTGACAACTATTATTTTCAGATAACTATGTATTCACTCATGGATAACTGATGCATGTCAGTTCAGACAGAAACCCATTTGAGATCAGAGAAGGGACAGTGTACTATCAGTTTTATGAATATTTTTACTATAAATTAAGCTCATCCATGATGAGGATTTATCTCCTTCAGGTTTGTGCAATTAGATAAGAGGTTAGTGAGTGTGTGAAGAGGCCAATTCACACAGGTGGCAGCATTGGACCCCAAGGAAATTGCACAAGGAAATAGGAGACTTGGAGGACAAAGGAGAAGGTTTGTGAGAATACTTTGACTATCTATGAGCAACAGAGGGATTGCAGAGAGAGCAGGATAGGTTGTGAGTTGATTCTTTCTATAATCCAGACTATATTTCCACTTGTATGATAATACAAAGTTGGGGTTTTACGCTGAGGCTTTCCCCGGGTAAATTCTTTTGTGTTATGTGTGATTGATTCCTTCTTATCAATTATATGTGTTCTTATAGATGTTGCTCATGTTCGATTAAGCTTCCACTAAATTGTTTGTAGAAGTAGATCAAGCGTTTTGCCTTAGTACATTGCATTACCAGGTGATCTACAGGTGATAAATTTTTACATGGTATCAAAGCTAGCTGATTTGTAGAAAAAGTTATACATGGTATCAAAGCTAGCTGATTTGTAGAAAGATTCTACAAAATTATACATATAAGCTTTTCCCAAATAACAATAAAAATATGTGTTATTTTCATGCATCCAAATCAAATTTATCCAAAAGGACCCAACCCCTCAACCAATATCATGTGAACATATGTTACCTTTCATGAAAATACATTTTCTTCTTGAACATACAAATAGACTTTATCCTATTATAAATAATTATTTTCAAGAAGCCAAATGCTATATGCATGAAATACATATTTTTTTATTTTCAAAGGGTAAAACATATTAGTTAGTATTCCTATGCATACAATTATATAAACTTTATTCAAAGAACCTATCCCCTCAATTATTACTTTTGGTGCACACAAATATGTAAAAAAGAAACTAACACAATGGTTATTATTCCTATTCATGAAAATGCATATATTTTATTTTTTTTCCAAAAGAGTCTTTCACAAATAAAGCTTGACACCATCTTGTATGCAAACACACAGTCTTTCTAGATGAAGGTTAACAAATAATCTTATTTGAAAATTCATAATCTTTCCAAATGAAAGCTAACATATAGTATATTATTCTTGTATATGCATAACACTCTTTAAAATAAACCGTGTAAATGGATATTCCTTTTTAAAAGCAAACTATTACCTTAGTTGGTGTATACAATATATACCCTTCTGGCACAATAGCTTTTATTAAATTGCACAATATTAACCATTATTTTCTGCATGTAACATCCATGTTTCTTTTCCAAGAAACTAACTCATTAATTAATTCATTCTCATGTATTAAAAAATAATCAAAAGAAATGGACATAATAGCTATTACTCTTGTATGTAGACATAATCCTTTCCAAAGGAAACTAACATAATATATTTTCAATTATGCATGGAATCCCAATTAGTTATTTTTTTTACGCATGAAAGCTACATTTCCTCCCAAGAAATCTATCTCAAAAGTTTTACTTTCCATGCATGTAAAGTGCATTTCTTTCCAAGAAATATATTTCAGTCAACTATTATTTGCATTCATGCAACACATTTTTGTTTTCAAGGAGGAAATTAACACAACAATTAATGTCTCTATGCATAAATAATCTTATTCCTTTTTTCAAAATATCTATTATTATTTTGCACATAAAGAGATTTAACACAATGAACTAATCTTTTGTGTATGTAAATACACATTTCGTTTTCTAGGGATCTCGGAAAATAGTTATTATTTGGTTGCACAAAGTTCCCATTTAACATTTTTCAAGTAAAACGATTTCGATAATTTAGTTATTATGCACACAAAATCCATAAATACATTCCCATAATTTCACAGCAAATCCTTTTAAGAAAAGAATTATATTTAACCTATGCTCATGCACACAAGAACCGTGGATTTTTTTTCTAATAATATATTTTTTTAAAGACTTAGAACATTTAAACACATGTTTATTTTTTCTTGAAATTATGTAATAATTATTATTTATATGCAAAAATTCCTTTCCAAGAATTTAGTATAATAGTTATTAGTCATATAGGTATATTTCTTTCATGTAAGAACACCATATATATATATATAACCAAGCACAAAACAAATTTTTATTTCAAAGCATCTATTCTCTTCCAGGGAACCAACATCATGATTATTGTTTTGTGCACCTCTACATGTATTCTTTTCCTAAAGAAATAATAATATTTTTTCTTTCCATACTTTCAAGAACACATATTTCTTTACAAGAAACTAAATGCATAATACCTACTCCTTCATGCATGACCTACTCCTTCGTGCATGCAAGCATGTAATTCTTTTCAAAAAAACAAACGTATAATAGATACTTTTATTGGATGAAAAAGAAAATACTTATTTTCAAGAACTCAAGTGCACAATAGTTAATTTTTTAATGCATAAAAATATATAAACCTTCCAAAGAAGACCCATGCAAAATATATTATTCTTGCGTGCAAATGTAAACTCTTTCCAAAATAAGGCTGACACAATTTATGAAATAGATTCATATGAAATATTTTTGACACGAATACTTATCTTGGTAGCCATGATAGCCAATGAACCCCATCCAAACTAGGTTAAGTTGAGTGGTAATAGTAGTTTCATAGGCCTTAAAAGGATTTCCAATGAGATATTCTAACTAGGAATTCAACTCTTGAACACTCATATGAGCATCGAAATTTTCTCACATCACGCCTAATGATGCAACATTTACGGGTTTCCTCGTCCCTAAAACAACATTCATGAGCTTCAAACTTCTGACAAAGCCTAAGACAAAACTTAGGATTACGAGGCAATAGTGCTAATGAGACTGAAGCATGAAGGGAGATGATTAGAAGAGAAACAATAAGCTAACAAAGATTCAAATTGAGAAGGAATGAAAACTTTGATAAGAACTGTAAATATACGAGACCCTTGATATTTGAATGTCTTGGAGATGTGTTTATGAATGTGAAAGATGTCAATGTTGCAAATAAGAAGATGTCATGATGAAATACCATCATAAAAGGTAACTTTTATTTATGCTCATTTTTATTTTTGAACAACATTTGATTGGGTTGAAATAGGGCTACCAAAAGAAATTTGTATATGTCAGCTACAACTGAGAATGGATGGAATGTACTAAAATAAACATGACCTAGAAGAGGTAGTTGTATGAAGGAAAGCTAGGTGTCGACAGAAGATCTATTTCGAAGGAAAAGAAGGATAACATGACTATTGGTTAAACCCTATGGTTCATTGAAGGAAAGTGATGGATGGATGATTCCTTACAAGATCAAGGCTTCATGATGAACAATTTAAAATTCATGACATCGAAAGGAGGGGACATACAAGTAGTTGATAGTACCATAATCTCCACCAAAGCATTGTTGTTGGAAACAAGTCCCTAATTGAGATGGAGATTAAGCAAGTCCCAAGTTAAGAGGGAGCTTTAAATATTCCTTTTATAGGAATGAGTTGGTCCTCCCTATTTAAGAGGGAGTGATAGATATGGTTCTCTACTTCATGTGTCATGCACTAGACTAATGCACTAGACTAGGACTTACTGTTGTAAGTCTTAGTGAAGGCCATGAGGAGAGATATACACATAATTATTTTCTTCATGTTATGAAGAAAGAATGGAGGATTCAGTAAGAATCAAAGATTGATTTCGATACTCTTTGAGGATGTGGTAGGGAATCCAATAGGTAAGAGTAGTTAAAGAGGAAATTCCTTGAGGATGTGTTATTCCAAGATAGGATTTGTCGTAAAAGGGTGTACCTTGTGAACACCCAGGTGTGGTATGTGCCTTAATAGATAATGATGATGGTTTTTATCAGTCATTGGTCTCACCAGAATTGTGCCACGATATTGTGGAGAGATAGAAATGTTAGTCAAGGCCTTGCTATGTGACAATGTTTGTTGGTATGATAAGATTCTCTAGCATAAGCTAAGGAGGTAGCTTATGAGATGGCTTACCAATCCAACTTTCGTTATGAGAATTCTTTAGTTTGAGAATGTCCAATTACCTTGTATGGATTATGAATGCCTTCTTAGTTAAGAGGGAGCGTTGAAATATGTAACTAGGTTCAGTCTGCATAATGACATATTAATCATGATTTTATGTATTTGATGTAAAGATAAAAGGAAATTTATTATATTCATTCTTGAGGCATGGTTTTCATGCTCAAGGGAAATTTATTTTATAGGTCAGGCACCCATTTAGTGCTTCTAAGGCTTTTGACTGAGTCAAAAAGTCACAAGGGTCATTGGCATGTATGGAAGACCCTTTTGGGCATGTTACATATTGTAAAGAAAATTTCATTTGAGTCAAAATAAAGTCAAAGAGCCTCCAAGACCTTGTCATGGTGCCTTAAGCAAGTCAATCTGAAGGAAGAAATTCATACCCCTGGAAAGCCTATATATAAAAAGGAATTCAACCTCATTTGGACACAAAAAAGGAAAGTTTGATCTCATAAAGAGAGAAGTTGGAAAAGGAACAAAATCAAGTATAAGAAGAATAAAATCAAGATCGAAGCTTTGGATCTCTCTCTCTCTCTCTCTTGTGTTATGGTTGCTAAAGTTTGTTGGGAAAGTTGAGTTTCTAGAAAATTGTTGGGAAATTCAAAGTGCTGGAAAGTTGTTGGGAAAGTCAAATTGATGGAAATTTAATGGGGTCAAAGCTACAAAAGAAACTATTGGGTTAAAGTTATAGAAGGCAATGTAACATCAGTTGTAGACTAGTCTTGAGTGTACAGGTGTTGCAAGTAGTCAGATGACCAACCTAAGGAATTGTGCAATTCAATTAGAGGATTTTCCTAAATAATAGGGGATAATTCCTAAAGGAACATATAAAGGAAATAAGATCTCAAGCTGAGGAGATTTTTGACTAAGTCTGGGTCAGTGACCTTCAGTGAGTAGAGAGAAAGGTTATGCACTTGCAAGGTGAGCTCAGTTGAGAAAAGAAATTGTAATACATATCTATTCATTTGATTAATGCAAGAGGCATTGGGGTTTTTAGTAGATTATTTCCCCAGATAAAAATAATTATTGCATGTGTGTTATGCATTCTTGTAGGTCTGAGATTTCTATTCTAAATTGTGAAATAATGTCCGCAGAGAAGTAGTGTAGGTTTGTGTCATGTGATTTTGATTAAAAATTCATGAAAATATCAAAATATACAACCTAATTGCTACCTGGGATTAGAGTTCGATTCAAAATAGAGCAAAAATTTTGAAGTTGTTTCTTAGAGGTTCAAATTTGAAGATTAGAGTAGTGAGATTTCTCGAGAGCTGAGAAGAAGACCTTCAATGGACCAAGGCTAGAGTATGTCTTGGAAGGCACCTCTAATTTTGTTGCATGTAAGGACCACATAGAGGCAGTATTGGATGACAATGGATTGTTAGAATAAATCAAGACAAATGTTGCAAAACCACAAGCATTTGATGCCCAAAACCTTGCCTAGTGGGAGAAAGATGTAGCCAAGGAGAATAATCTTGGAGGTAGTACAGAATCATAATTTCTCGAATCTCCATAGGAAAGAAACATTTTTTGCGATGTGGAAATCACTGAAAAATGTTCGAGCATAGTAGTGACCACAAGAAGCTGGTGCTTAATGATAAACTTCTAAGTATCAAGTTGCAAAAGAATGACACAATTCTGCGGTATCTTAGAAAGTTTACAAAGTGTTGTGATGAACTTGGCGGGGTTGGTGTTAACGTGTTATGCATTAATTTGTCACACTCCCCATCTCATACCTTGAACTGTCAAACTTTGCCCAAAATGTCACAAAGTGACAAAATTTGTCAATGAATTCACCATGAAAAACATTGATCATAGCATCCTGAAAAGAAGAAGAAGAAATTCCTTGAAGTAATTCTAGAAGAGCTTGTCAAAAAAACCCTATTTGCAAGCCCAATGTTATTTTTAGCAGGAAAAACTATGCTGGTACCCTTTGGTCTAACTAGTAACTAGCGCTAGCAACAGACATGGGATAGGAAAATCCATACCAATCCTCTTCAGGTAGTTTCTCCAAAAAGGGAGCATAAGATTCTCTTACTACAAACCTCGAGAACAATGAGATGGTTATTGTTGAATAAGGATATGGTCGAGTTCTCCCATTTTGTGTCCTTGATCCTACCTTTAGGGATCTTACCATTAATATGTTGACCTTATTTCCCCTTTTGTGGATCCCTAACTCCCTATCCTTCCATATAAATACATTCCCATATAGCCTCAAGTGGTTGGTTGGACTAGATTAGTCATGTTGCTACTAAATTGTGCCTAATTGCTAATAATTTGTGAAGGAAAAAGGAGAGCTTGAGAATTATTGGCTTGGACTTGGAAACCCATCCAAAAGAAGGCTTCCAACATTAAGGAAATGGTTGTATGCTTACCTCATGTGTTTATTATTAATACAATGCATGTTTACTTTCCATAAGCATGTAAATGACTACTTTCTTAGTATGATGCTCCTTGATCTATCGTATGCTTTACATTAGAATGAATATGTTATGTTTTTCCTTTGTTTTCCTTGTTTGATCTCTCTTGTAGGTATTCATTCAAAACATAATAGAAAGGATCAATATTGGAAGTGAGAAGATCCTTATCGACATTGAAAAGATACTGCATAGGAGTGAGGTAGGCCATCTATCCTCTCTCATCTCATTCTAACTTAAACTAGAAGAGTTTTGCATGTATTTGTTTCAGTTGTTACTAGATCCACTCATTGGACTAGAGGGATCACTTCTATTTGTAGAAGGAATTTCCTAGATAACATAATGTCCCTAAAACAAACATGGTAACCTTATCCCTTTTGGGCCTTCCCAAGATTTGGCATAGCTATCAAGATTTGATGAATGGGAGGGAGAAACTACCAAGTTGGGAGTGCTTATGGTTTGATTTCATATAAGATGAAATAAGGACAAATATCGGAGATGGGATTTCATCCAAGGGAAATGATGAAGAAAAAATTGTGTTAGCTAGAAAGAAGAAGAAGGGAAAAGCAAACAAATCCCAATCCAAACCAAAATCTAGTAAAGGGGGAAAGAAGAAATATTTTTCAAAACTTAAATGCTTCCATTGTCATGAATTAGGTCATTATGCCATGAAGTGTCCACATAAGAAGGAAAGCACAAAGACCTAAGGAGGAGAAACAAGTGAAGCTTTGGCTTCACAGTTTGAGCTTGAATTTACCCTCATTTCATGCATGGTCAGCACAGTGATGGGAAGCATGGGGTACTTAGAATCAGGTGCATCATTCCACACGACGGGAAATAAATATTTTTTCAGTGACCTGGAGGAAAAATATTTGCAAATGCACATCGATATGGTGGATGATGGAAGGTATAGTGCAACCGAGAATCTTACAATCAGCTTTTAGAGGGAGTGATTCTTCGTCCTCAGGTTGAAGGATGTCATGTTCATTCTCGGACTAAAGTAAAATCTCATCTCTGTTGTAGTGTTAGAAGATTGTGGTTATGATGTGTTCTTTAGCATAGGAAAGGCATTCCTAAGACACATAGCCATGAGACAGATGAAGTAGATTGAGATTCTTGTGAAAAACTTGTACAAGCTAGATGTGGAGAATTGTGTTCAATAGAGCACAAATGTGGAGAAGGTGCACAACCTCGATGTCATTGAAATTTGGAATAAATTACTTGGCCATTTGCATCATGGAACTTTGAATATCATTTAGTAGATAACCACAGGCCTCCTCAAAGGAGAACTTGAGCAACAATATGTACCTTCGGGAAGTACACAAAATCCACATTTCATGATCGGGATAACAAAACACGTGCACTCTTGGAAAGGATCCACTTTTGTGGACCTTTCTTAATAGCATCCACTTCCAGGCACAAATAGAATTTCATTTTTATTGATGACTTCTCATGAAAGTGTTAGATCTTCTTCATGTGGAAGAAGGATGAGACATTCTCAAAGTTAATAGAAATCAAGGCACTGGTTGAGAAATAAATGGGCAACAAGGCGAAGGCTCTCAGGAATGATAATGGAGGTGAGTACGTGTCAAATGAATTTAAACATTTATGTGAAAAGAAAGCCTTCGACGAGAGTTGAAATCACCCCACAACCCATAGAAAAATGTTGTGGCTAAGAGAAAGAATCATAACATTGTGGGAGTAGCGAGGGTGATGTTCCATGATCAATGCCTACATTTTCATTTATGGGTCAAGGTGTTCAACACAACAATATATTTGTCGAATTGGAGTCCTCATTGGATTCTAGGCATTATTACACTGGAGGAGTCCTTCTCGAGGAGAAAGTCAAATGTGTCACACTTCATGATTTTTGCAGCCTTTGTTTACTTCCATGTATGCAAAGAATCAAGGAAGAATATAGAACAAACAACATGATTGGGGTATTTTTTGGTTAGACATAAACTCCCCACAAATATCGTGTGTACTTGCTATCCATCAGAATGATAGTTCTGTGAAGGGATGTAAAATTTGATGAAGGCAAAGCAATGCAGTTATCTCTTGAGAGGAAGCTTCATATAACTAGAAGAGGAGATTTTACCTCTAAAGGAGGAACCTCAAGAAGTTATGGAGAAACCACAAATTGAGGAGTAGAGAGTGGAGATAACCGATCAATCAGAACCATCTAGAGAAGGAAGCAAAAGGACCAAGGAAGCTAAGAGACTTATGCAGGATGTGAGGGAGAATGTAGGTGCTCCTTCAAGTCAATGCATGTAGAGAAGGTCACCATATGGGTACGCTAGCTACATGGTTGTTACACAGTATTTTGTCACACTCCCAGTCTCATATCCTAAGTGTTGCACTTTGTGTCGTCAATGTTGCAAGTGTCACAAAGTGACAAAATTTTTAAAAAACAATGTATTCACCGTCAAACATGTTTAGAAGCATCCCTAAATGAAAAATAAGACTTTCCTTGAAGAAATTTTGAAGAACTTATCCAAAACCTTGTTTTGCAAGTCCAGTGCTACTTTTAGCAAACAAAATCCCACTAGTAACCTTTTGTCTAGCTAGTGAATAACACTCACCGCCTCCCTTTTGATAAGAAAGTAAACGTTGGTCCTCTTCAGGTAGTTTTTCCTAAAATGGAGGAGAATATTCTCCTACTAAATGCCTCGAGAATGACGAGTTGGTTGTAGTTGAATGAGGATTAGAGCGAGACCTCCCATTCCTAGTTCTTGATCCCAATTTAATGGATCCTCCCATTGAAATGTGGAACCTCTCCCTCCTATTATGGATCCTCAACTCCCTCTCCTTCCCTATAAATCAAACTCTATCATCTACTTTTGGTTAGTTGTTGGTTGGATATTGCTTTGTTGCCTTCCTAGTGCTGAACTATACCCAAATGTTGCCCATTTTGCTAAGGGGAAAGGAGTTCTTGAAGGTTAAGGCTAGGACTTGGAAACTCACCTAAAGGAGCCTTCCAACATCAAGGATGAAGTGGTTGTAATTCTCTCTTTACTATCTTTTAATAATACATTAAGTGTTTTCTTTCCATAAATGTGTTGATTATAGCTCATTTAGTATAATACTCCTTGATCTGTTCTATGGTTTATGTTGAAATGATTTTTTCCATGTACGCGTTTGTTGTTTCCACGTGATTTTACTTTCATGTATTCATCCACATTGGCGAAGAGGAGACTGAGCTTGGAAGCAAGAGAATCAAGGACAACAACAATGAATATTAGCATCAAAGTGAGGTAGGTCATCTATCCTCCTTTGTATTTACTGGTATAAGATAGGAAAGTTTACACATATTTGTCTAGATTATTGCTAGATCCCCCCATAGGACTAGACGGATTGTTTCTATCTGTAGAATAAAATGCCAACTGCATTGGGGAGGTTGTAACCCTTCAAGCCTCCTTTTTATGTTTGGTATTTTTGATTAGTTTGACCAACCTCATTGTGATCTATGATTTAGGGTCATTTTAGGTCTGCATTCTAAGTAGTACATTCTTTAGAGTGTCAAGTCTAGATGTATATTTGGATTTCTCCTCATTTTCATAATTCTTTCTCCCTCGATGTTCTTTTTATCCGAAAAATTCACATTGTTGCATTGGCAACACGGGTTTTTACCATAAATTAGCATTGATCCACCTTATCAGGGTGGATTTTCAATATGAAAGTAGCTTTGGTCCAAAAAATGAGATTGTTAGGGTATTTATCATAAAGGTCTAGTGTGTCTTGATCTCTAAAGTGTTCTCGTGCTCTGTGTGCATATAATTTTCCATTATTTTTATTAATTTCTTATTGGTTTGCAAAATCCCATCCCTTTGTTTTAAGTAGTGAAAGTGAATTTTGGTTGAGTCTATATTTATTGGGTCAATTGAAGTTACTGTTTGTTTCTTGTACGTGTGGAAGGAATAATAATTTGTCATTGGTTAAAGCATTATTAGCTATTTTTAAAACCATAAAAGAAATGGTAGTTATATTTTCTTATCTTTCATCTAAACATTTACTTTTCAAATTGCATTAGATTACATTTCATTGAAAAGTCATTTTTGGGATTATCATTGAGCATAGATTACATTTCTTAGTGTCAAAAG
>APFE031476906.1:0-16715 GCA_000404065.3 Pinus taeda
CACCGTCTCTCAATAGACCACACCCCTTCAAATTAAAATCCACAGGCATACAAAAATCCACAAATTACAGTATGCGCACTACTTAATCACAATTTACAGGCATGCATATAAAATTGACACTGCCAGGTTTTATAAAACACACTTCTTGATTGTTTTATTCAATCCATCAAATATGAACAGCGCAGTCTTCCCTTTTCACAGGTAAAACAACATTTTCTCTTCAAAGGTCCGTGCTCCCTCCTGTACCAAGACACACACTGTCTTTTTTTCCATGCATAAAAGAAATTCTAACTCTAGACTTTTACTTGAAAGAAAAACTTTCCTACTTAGCAGCTGATTTTTTCCCATTTTTTTTTTCTTCCTATTTCTAGCTGCTTTATTACAAAAGCAATTACCCAAACAAAGCAACAGTACCTAAAAATCTTAGTTTTTCTTTGTCATGCCTTATTCTATCTAAAAAGATGGCATATTCTATTTCTAAATCTAACTAAAAACATGGGAAACAGCAGGCTAAGGATCCCACTCCTTGTGTAGATTTTTTTGATTTTTTTTTATGGAATAAATCAGAAGATTTTTCCTCTGAATCAGATGCTCCTGCATCAGACTCCTGAGGACAAAAATCTTCATGGGCTCCTGTCCATGAGCTGATCTACAGACTTGCCCAGTTTCTGTAGAACATCTTCTGTGACCCAAGTAGCTTCAGTGATTGGCTGTCCTTTCCATTTGACCAGATACTGGAAGTATTCCTGTCTCCTTGTCTTCTTGTGTACCTGCTTGTCTAGGATTTTTTCTGGCTGTAAATTCCTTGCTATGGGCAGCTGTTTTAACCCAAATAACCTCTTAGTCCTCTTGATCCTGTATTGCTCATCTGTACTATATCCTGATATTTATACAAGTCTGCAACATTAAAAATTGGTGATATTCCCACACTAGGTGGCAATTCAATCTCATAAGCATTTGCAGAGAACTTCCTCAGTATCTTGCATGGTCCAATTTTCTTAGACTTCAACTTATTGTATTCACCTTTTGGAAATCTCTCTTTCCTGAGATGTGCTAACACCAAGTCTCCAACTTCAAAATTCACTTCTCTTCTCTTCATATCTGCTCTAGCTTTATACTTGATGTTGTTATCTTGCAGCTGCTGTTTCACCTGTTCATGAATTGATTGCATCCTGGAAGCAAAGTCTTCACCTTCTGCACTCCTCATTTCTTCTTTCCCCAAATTTCTTAGTTTAGATATTCCTCTAGGATGCATTCCATAAACAATATGGAATGGGCTCTATCCTGTACTCCTGTTTGGCGAATCATTATATGCATATTCAACTTGCGGTAATACCTGATCCCATTGCTTTGGATACTCTGCAGTAAGACTCCTCAAAAGATTGCCTAAGCTTCTGTTCACAACTTCAGTCTGTCCATCCGTCTGAGGATGGTAGGCTGAGCTGAAATTTAGCTTAGTCCCCAGCTTCTTCCATAATGTTTGCCAGAAATGTCCCACGAACTTTGAATCCCTGTCTGAAACAATGCTTTTGGGCAACCCATGCAATCTTACAATTTCTTTAAAAAACAAGTTAGCAATGTGAGAAGCATCACTAGTTTTATAACAGGGAATAAAGTGTGCCATTTTTGAAAATCTATCTACTACAACAAAGATTGAATCATACCCTCTTTGAGTTTTGGGAAATCCCAACACAAAATCCATGCTTATCATATCCCAAGGCCTATCTGGAATGGGCAATGGAATATATAATCCGGTATTCTAGCTTCTTCCTTTTGCATACTGGCAAACCTTACAATTTCTTACATACTTCTCCACCTCAGATTTCATTCTTGGCCAGAAATAAAACCTGTTGAGCTGCTCCAAAGTCTTCTCTACACCAAAATGACCTGCAAGTCCTCCACTATGTTTTTCTTTGATTAAATTTCCCCTCATGGAACAGACTGGTATGCACAGCTGATTTCTTCTGAACAATAAACCATCCTGTAGAAAATAATCCAGCCACTTACTCCTATCTGCCAAAACTGGATTCCTGCAAGCTTCAAATGCCTCTTTAAAATCTGAATCATTTTCATATAACTCCTTGAGAAAATCAAAACCCATCACTTGGATTTGACTTTACTGCAACAAAACATTCCTTCTACTTAAGGCATCTGCAACTTTGTTTGACTGTCCAGTTATATGCTTCAACACAAAATGAAATCTTTGAAGATATTCCACCCATTTAGCATGTTTCTGGTTGAGCTTTGGTTGCTGCATGATAAACTGCAAAGCATGGTTATCTGAATAGAGAATAAATTCCTTTGACATCAAATAATGTCGCCACTTCTTCAATGCCTGCACAACTACATAAAACTCCTTATCATAAGAAGAATATTTCCTTTTTGCATCATTTAGCTTTTCACTGAAATAAGCTATCGGTCTATTTTCTTGGCTTAACACTCCTCCAATTGCTTCTGCGCTGGCATCACACTTAACTTGAAAGGTTTTGTTGAAATCAGGAAGAACCAAAACAGGTTTTTCAGTTACTTTCTTCTTTAACAACTGAAAATTTCTCTCTGCTTCAACAGTCCACTTAAATGGCTGTTTGTCTTTCTTTATGGTCTCAATAATAGGTGCATTAATCTTACTAAAATTCTTAATGAATTTTCTGTAAAACTAGATATGATTAATTTTAAGGTTGGGTGTATGATGCAGGAGCATCAAGCCCGTTTTCATTTGTAAATATAGAATAAAGAGGGGGTGTGGAAATTTTAGATATTTTGTTGTAAATATTCTTTTATTTAGAAAAAGAATACGAGTGAATAGTTAGAAAAAGAACGAGGATAGGATTTCTATGTTTTTTTCCAGTCAAAATTAGGATAAAGATAGGGAATAAAGCTTCAAGCTTTATATCATTGTGTAAAAAGGGAAAAAATCATGCTTTTTCTAGGAGATAAGGCTGATCTATGTAAATAAAAGTGGCAGCAAGCTCTCAGCTCATCAGAGATCAGAGAAGGAGGGAGTATGAAGAATAAGAGGCCATGAATAGGCCATGATTTCTCTTGTAAATATTTTATTTCTTAATTAATTAATTCAGTGATGTGTGTGCATATGTATTGTCTGGAATTTCAGAGTTATATGTGTGTGATAATTATTAATCTGCAGACCTATGATTAGATGTAATTTACTTGCATCAAGTGATATTAGAGCCTGGCTCTATTGAGATTGAAGAATGTATGAATTTGAATTGAATTCAGAGTTGATTTGTTAATTGGGCTATTGGTGAAGTTGAAATTATTAGTTGAAACAGAGTGTTTGAAGATTCTGGGTTTATGCAGGTTTTCCCTGCATTTAGTGGTATCAGAGCCAGCAACTGGCGTTGAGTTAAATCTCAGGAGCAATAGAAGGATGGCTTTCAGGGTTGGAAGAGGACGAGGATGTGGATGTGGTGGAAGAGGACGGCATGCTGAGAATGTCGAATTGAGGGAACATGTAGAGGAGCTGCGAGCTAGATTGGATGCGCTAATCTCCGGCAGAAACATAGATGATGGAGACGTGAGTAAACCCGAAGCGGAAGCTACTAAGGAGGAAGCTGTAGAGATTTCTCCTGAGATGAGGCTCTTTCAGTCAGTGATGAAATCCACAGCCAGGCCATGGAACCAGTTAGTACCAGTGTATCAAGGAGGACTAAATCCAGAAGAACTGATCGACTGGATTAATAGCATGGAGAAATTCTTCGATTATGAAGAGATGGAAGATGAGAAGAAAGTAAATTTTGTTGTCACCAAATTAGTAGGCCATGCAGCGCTCTGGTGGGATGGTGTGCAGGCGGAAAGGAGGAGACTGGGCAAGCAGCCAATCAAGAATTGGAGCAGGATGGTAGCAAAGCTTAAAGGTAAATTTTTGCCCAGTAACTATCAACAGACATTGTTTAGGCAAATGCAAAATCTCAGGCAGAGAGCTTTAACAGTGAAAGAATATACAGAAGAGTTTTATAAGGTGAGCATAAGAGCTGGAGAAGCCCAAAATACAGATGAGAGGGTGGCTAGATATATGAATGGCCTCAGGATGGACATTCAGGATGAGATAAGTCTGTTGTCTCCTAAAACAGTAGAGGAAGCTTATCAGATAGCACTGAAAGCGGAGGAAAAACTCATGAGGAAGCAGTCTGCCAGAGGGAGAGGGACTTTCAGAGGAAAAGAAATTCAAGGTGGTAGTGGAAGATCTACAACACTTGCAGAAGGAATTAGCAGTAGCTCAACCCCGCATGCATCCAGAGGAGGTGATGTAAGAGGCAGAGGGAGTTTTTCCAGAGGAAGAGGCAGAGGAGGAGGCAGAGAAATAAGATGCTACAGATGCAACAAGCTGGGACACAGAGCTTTTGAGTGCCCAGAGAGTGCAGACATAAAGCAAAGGAATGCAATTGTTGCTCCAGCTAAGGAAGAGGCACTAGTGGCAACAGTAACGGAAGAAGTGGATACACCAGAAAGCGGAGAGTCTTTGGTACTTAACAAAGTTTTGATCAAGCCAGCAAAGGAGGTGACTGAACCACCACAAAGGAAAACTTTATTCAGGACAGTATGCAAAGTTCAAGGGAAATGTTGCCAGATGATCATTGATAGTGGTAGCACTGATAACTTGGTTTCTACAGAAGTAGTAGAGAAATTGAAGCTAAAAACAAGGAGGCACCCAACACCGTATAAAGTGTCATGGTTGCAAAAGGGACATCAACTGCTGGTAAGCGAACAGTGTGAAGTAGAATTCAAAGTGGGCAAGTACAAAGATAAAATTGTTTGTGATGTGATGCCTATGGATGTGTGTCACATATTGCTTGGAAGACCTTGGCAATATGACAAGGCAGCCATGCATGATGGGAAGAGGAACACCTACAAATTTGGAAAGGATGGTGTCAATCATACATTGTTGCCTTTGCAGGAGGATGTACCAGGACAGAAGACTGATTCAAAAACTCTGTTATTTGGAGGAAAGGAATACTTGGAGCAGACAGTGGATGTACAGTTGAAACAGGAAGAACTCAGAGTAGCTGAGTTGGAAGAGGAAGTTCATGCGAACGAAGAAGAGGATCAGTTGGAAGAGCTGGTATCTGAACCAACAAGTGAGACTGTTAAAACTTGTAGTTTTCAAACTGACAAGTTGTGCATGAATGCAGGTGAGGAGATAGTAACAACAGAAAGCTTGGCTTGTGAAAGTATTGAAGATTGCACAGAAAGTTTCTCAAGAGAGATGATAAGTTTATGGCATGAGTTAAATGTTCTAGAGAAGAGGTTAGAAGTACAGAGGATAAGTATTCAGAATATAAAGACAGAGATGAATGAAAATAAAGAGGTTCGAGAATACAGAGGCATTCTCGGGGAGGATGATACGAGGATAGACTGAGTGATAATTTCAAGAATGATTGGGATCAGTATACTGAAATGCTGGCAGAGGGAAGTAAGGCACTGATGCCTTATGATTTTTATTCTAACAAGTGTTTTGTGAGTGCAGGTATTGGTGCAGAACATTTGACTCAGTTGAGGAGAGAAGAAGTTTTTTGTTCCAGAGGAAAAGAGGGTGTGGATGATCGGGTGGCAGTCAGAACAAAAACAAGCATAGAAGCAAGAAGTCAGTGGGTGGCAGTACAAACTAAGCAAGCCATCTTAGCTCAGCAGGCAGTAAGAAATCAGCAGCTTGAAGAATTATTGGACAAAGAAATTGAGCTCATTAGAATAATCATGTTGAAAGCATCTCAGCGGAAAACATCAGTAAGGAAGAGGAGCAGCGGAAGTAGCAACAAGATGAAAACATAGACAGATTATGAAAGTGCAGCTAATGGAGCAAGACACCATAACATATGGAGACCTGGAGAAAGGCAGCAAGTAACAACAGATGGGGACTTGCAAAACAAAGTATGGGATCCAGGCGGACAAGATAAAAAAAAGCATGATCAAGAGATCATGATCATTTTCAACCTTGGGAGTCTGATGCAGGAGCAGACGACTTAGAGAAAAGCCTGCACTTTCTATGTTTTTTTTCCCAGTTAAAAATATGTTTTTTTCCTCAGTTAAAAATAGGAAAAAAAATCAAACATGTTATCTTTTCTCGAAAAGTAGGATTAGCATGGAGAATAAAACTTACTAAATGGTAAAAAGCTTAAATTATTAGGTAAAAGCTGCTTTTGTACTAAATAAAGATTTACATTATGAGTAAAAAAGGAAAAAGATGTAAAAACTTAGCCGCCAAGGAGGAAAGATTTCCTCTCATGTAGAATTCTAGAATTAGGAATTTATTTTGTATGAAAAGTAGGAAGAAGAAAAAAAATTAGCAGCTCTTCAATGTAAACAGAGTGTCTGAGATAGAAAATGGGAGTGCGGAACTGTGGGAGATGAAGGGAGACTTCTTCCGCGATGTTGATAACTTTATGGTTTAATACAAAGATTTGGATGTGCATTAACCCAGCAGTGCGTATACTGTTCATTCTATAGTAAGTATGCCTGTAGAGTTCAATTGTAAGCTATGGTAACATATGAAAACGCTGTGGCATTTGGATGTTTTTTAAAATATCGGTGCGTAGACTGTTCTTTTATTATATGTATCCTGTAAATTTCGTTTGGAATGCTGTGGAAATTACAGTGGCAATTAACGTGACCGTGGCACACCAATATACAGTGCGTGTTATTTAATTAAAAGTTGTGGTGTTTATTAAATGCTGTGCGCTGTAAGCATGAGCCATATATGGTGTATGGTATAAGTTACAAAAACTTTGGTAATGCTGTGCGTTCACCTCTTATAATAAATGTTGTGCGTTCAATTCTTATACGGTGGGCTGTTATAATGTTGTGAGGTGTGTGCGTTCCAAAGATCTGTGTGCTCCAATTCCATATGCTCTATTTTCATTCTTGAGAACAGTGAGTAAATATTCAATTGTAGCAGGCGGAAGTGTTGTAAATTTGTGACAGCAATTACAAAGCTCCCATTATTGTACGAGTTGCAGATTTAATGACTGATGACCTCAGTGAATTAACAAGAGACCAAACCGGAGGCATAGAAGATATTTCAATCAAACTAAGAAGATTATCATTAGAGCCAGAGCCCGGTCCATCATCCTATCACATTACATTTATATAAGAATTTTAGGAAGGATCAATCCTATCCTCTCCTGATTTTCCTCCACAAAGCTTCATAATGCATGCACGCTTTAAATCTTCTTTATCCACTTTAAATCTATTTTCCTGCTTTAAATCGGCTTTAAATCTGTTTTAAAGTAGATTTTCTTATTTTTCTCCTTTGATTCAGCTTTGCTGTCCACGTACGCTTCGCTCTGCTTTGTTGCTGGTTCCTTCTGTATCAGACTCCCGAGGCACAAAAATTTATGACCTCCTAGTCATATGCTTCTCGTGGTCTTCGTAATATCTTTAACTTGTGAGCTGCAATCTACCTCTGCAACAACAAGTCTTCCTTGTTGCCTCTTACGTCACCAAGCTCTCCTCCGGACTTGGTCTTTCGGTAAACACTCTAGGCTATTGCAATCTTCTCACCTTCCTCTGCTGCTACCTACACAAAATATAAAGACCATATCTATTCATACTTTATTAAGAACTGTACCTCCTTCCACAGAATCTTTTACTGCTCTGATACCACAAATGATGGTCTGCTTGCTGGTTCTAAAGACAATCTTCCGAATCTGGTTGCTATATCTTCTATGTCTTCAATCTGTTCCTTTCCCAATTCCTGGAGATCCTCAGTCATGAACTCTCTACTTTTGCAACATATATAATGCTTATAAGAACGGTCACAAATTTGTACTAATTCCGCCTTCTTGATCTGTCTTATCTGCTCACTGTTTTGTTGGTCGAAACAAATTACATATATAATTGCGCACAAATTTCTTTGATTACACAAATATATAAATGTAGTAACAATACTCCATGCAACTGGTGGCGCACAGCCTTTCCACGACCATAGAGGAATCAACAGCACACAGCTTCACGGGTTTTTTAATACAAATTCATAGCACTTGCAACAGTGCACAACTTCATTTAACTTTCATAGCCTGCTATGTCGTATTATCAAACGGCACTATATTAAATCTATGTGAACAGCGCTTTGATTTTATGGAGGCAGCCCACAGCAATATCAATAAACACCACTCCACGCCTCGTAATCTTACAATTAAACACAGTGGAAAAATATAATAATGCGTATGGGAATTGGTTCACAGCCACGGTTCTTGTTGAAATTCTATGTAATTACCACAGTTTAACTGAATTGCTACAGCATTCAACACTTAAATTTTCACCGACTCAAATCGATCCTACAGGCATACAAATAAAACAATTGATAGTATGCGCATAGCTTCATACATATAGAATGGCACCGCTTGTATTTAAATTACAGGCATGCAATCTCACAATCAAAACTGACAATCAAAATCCGACTGTTGGGTAAATTACAGCACACCCATATTTTATTAAAACCATCAAGATTATGAACAGCGCAGTCTTCCCCTTTTACACAGGTAAAAACCACATTTCTTTTCACAAGTCCGCGCTCCTATTCCTGTACCAAGACACTTTTTCTTTTCATACATAAAAGAAAATTCTAATTCTACACTCTTGCCTAAAAAGAAACCTTCCCTACTTAGCAGCTGAGTTTTTCATCTTTTTCCTTCCTATCTCTAGCTGCCTTATTACAAAAGCAATTACATATAGAAAGTAGCAATACCTAAAAATCTTAGCTTTTCCTTGTTTTTTCTCAATACTAATCTAATATGCCTTATTCTATCTATAAAAGATGGCATATTCTATTTCTAAATTTAACTAAAAAAACATGGAAAACAGCAGGCTAAGGATCCCACTCCTTGCCTATAGATTTTTTTGATTTTTTATGGAATAAATCAGAAGATTTTTCCTCTGAATCAGATGCTCCTGCATCAATTGAAGAGGCCAATTTTTTTATTATCAATAGTTAGGAATAAAAATGAAAATTATTTTTTTATTAAAAGAAATGTTTATTGATATTCTTAAATTTATCCTTAATGCCTTTCGGAATACCATTTCCTATGTAAGAAGAATACTTGTATGGTTTCTAATCCCTTTGCCTAGTTTAATTATTCCTCATCCCTTTGTGTTATTCCCCATTGAATTTTCATTTCTATTCACCATGTCTTATGTGTTGTGTTTTCTCAAATAAAATGCTTGATGATGATATTCTAAATTTTAATATGAGTAATCCCACAATGTTTGCCAACACCTCAAAGATAAGCCCCTCAAATGAAAAGCTTCCCTTTTAGCTATTGTTGACCTTTTCAATCACATAATCTCTTTTGGTTCCCCCCCTTATTGGAATTATGCCATTATCTACCATTTTTTCAAATTTGAGGATTGTCTTAATCATAGTAATTATAGGATCATTGTGGTTAGACATTTTCTAACCAAGTTGTTCATTATTTCCCGTTGGATGAATAATTTCGAAATTTGCAAAGACTAATAGATTTTGCATAAAGGGTCAAATTGGTATTGGTATTAAATGCGCGCACGTGCACATGCACACACACACACACACAGCGATTATAGAGGAAGAAAAATAAGAGAAGGAAAATTTTCCTTCAAATATTAAAAGAGAAAATATTTCTAGATGTGGTTATTTATCTTACTTCTTTCCTACATTAATTGGCTCTCAGTAGTTGAAAATCAACATAGTTTCCATTGTTGACATTCATAAAAATGTAGAATGGGATTCTCCCTATTTTACATATTTCACTTTCTATTATATATAAGTCACTTGGAAAAGTTGTTTATGAGCAATTTGGGATTTAATGAAGGTCATACTAATTTAATGTTGCTATTGTCATCATGTTATTTGCAAATGATATCATACACTTAAGGTATCCAAACGTGGCATTGTATCCCACACAACATGTTATTCATTATGATATGAATGCTTCATAACATAATGGACACCCTTCTAAATATTCTTATGTTATGATTTTTAACAATTTGTGATTGTTTCATTTAGATTCTAACACAATTATACATATTTTATTTTGACTTGTTTTATAATTTTCATGATTTTTATAACCCATTTTGTTGATTTTATTGAAAAAAAATTACCTTTTTGGTTCATTTTCATCTTTGCATAACATTAAATATTTTAAAGGAAAAACTATGTTCAAAAGAAATATGGACTTAACTCATGGTTTTTAAGTTGAATGAAGCTAGATGCCAGATACTGAATAAGGGTAATGTAGATCTAGATAAGTGAAAAAGAATATTGCTCTATGTTTAGCTCAATGTTTGATGTAATGTTAACATCTACATCTAGATGCATTATGAAGAAGTCCCCTAAGTGATGGATTCATGATCTCTTATATCTAGATGCAAACATAATCTTCAGGTATTTCTTTATTTTCCCTCCAGATGTATGATATTGATTTAAGTCCATTATTTTCCACAAGAGAGAGAGAGAGAGAGAGAGAGAGAGAGAGAGAGAGAGAGAGAGAGAATTGGAATTCTATCATTTATTGATAACGTAGAACACTAATAGGGTAGACCATTAACATGGAATCTATGATTAGTCATTCCACTTGGCATTGGTTGTTGATTCATTTGTATGTAGTGTCACACAGAATGAGTCAAGGTTGCGGACAAGATCGACCTCCCTAGTATCTAAAGATATCTAGTGACAAGCAAGCCAATCAAAAACTATTTTTCTCTAAATATGCAATTAAAAACAAAGGCAAACAACTGTTTTAGGCCTACCTTGGGTCCAATGCAAGTTTGTGGAAGCCTCGCTCCTTTGCTCCAAATGAGCTCCCTTGTATCAAGTCTACAAACACAAACAAGCAAACAAATTAAATAACGCCTGAAAAGCCAATATCATAAAGCATATCCATCATAATGATCAAGGAGATTATGAAACAAACCACATGAGACAATTTGTTGAGAAAAATGAATCTGATTGTATTATTTCAAATCAAAGAAGAACTTTACAACCTGTGCCTTGATGCTGTACGAGCTCCTCCCAGGGTCCGACAAGAAGTCTCCTCTACTTTGACAAGTTTCACTCACTTCCTAATGAAGCCAAAAGGTATTTTATCTCTCCTCTCAAGCTTAACTAGGAAGTCCCAATTCCATCAGCATTTACCCTTAAAAATGTTCAGCTTCTAACCTCTCCAGCAACTAACCCAATGCCTTAATTTATAATGCAATGGAGGGAAGTTACTAGGTCCTCCTTCAAAGGGATAGCTCCTCCTATCAAGGGATTAGCTCCTTCTCTTTTGAGATGCATGAACCACCTTGGAGCAAACAATCCACGTCAAAATTCCTTCTAGAATCATCTAGAATTAACCCAAAGTGAGTTTTTTAGAATAAACTTGCGCCTTTTTTACTTTTATAGGGGTACACACCCACCCCTTTACAGACAGAGCGTGCAGATATGCAGGTAATATGAACAAAGGGTGCGAGCCCACAGGCAAAAGTGAGAGAAAGTGCGGAACCAGAGCTTTATTGATTTTTAATGTCTTTCTCTCATTTGAAAAGCTTGACATGAAGAGCTGAGGTCTGAGACTTGCTTAGGAGGACAATATAAGTGATGATAGACCCATATTGACTGCAAATAGTCATGGTGACGATATTTTTTTGTAACATGTAGTTGTTGAGTTAGATTGATATTATAGCACTAAAAAGCACGATATCCGAAATCTAGAGTAAATATAATATGCAACACTACTTAACATTTTAGATGCCTACATTTTAGAACTATTTAACAATGAATGATCACATATGAGTCTATAAATTGGCTCGTAGTGACTCTTTAGTGATAGCTCAAATTTTTGTATACTAGATCCACTGGGGCTTCACTAGGGGAGAAATACCATATCACGTGGGTTCATATTGGGGGATATATATTGAGTAAAAGATGACATAATTTATTGGGGGATATATAAGGGGTAAAGGGTTTTTATATTGGAAGGTATAAAGAATAGAGCTCAAAGTTAATGAAAAAATGTAAAGAGATATTAAAAATGTTAATGAAAAAATGGATACCTACAATATCTAGTGAAAGTAAGGGTTTTTTAAATTGGGAAGGTGTATTGGTTTCGTATTGGTAGCAGGTTAAATAATGTTATTTATAGAGGTATTTTCCAATATGTAATAAAATTAAGGGTATTATTTAATATGCCACAAACACACGTGATGTCTCAGAGGTTCATTGAGTGAATCCCCCATGACTAGATCACTTTAGTTATTGAATGCATTTTAATTCAGGAAGAAACATTATAGTGTAGCACTTCGATACCAAAATATCGAATTGACTAAACAATGAGTGATCACATTCGGATCTAAAACTTAACATAAATTCACTCATTGGTGGATATCTAGATACTCATATTCTAGATCTCTTCATTATTCGAATGTATCTAGGTCTAGTAAGAACTTTATAGCACAACACTTTAATGTTCGAGATGCCCAAATCCTAAATGAGCTTTCACTTGTGTTTGCATCTGAATTTGGGATTGAGTTGTTGGAGAAATTCAAATTCAAAGTAATTTGGATACCCAAACATCCAAACATGTGAATGATTGTAATGTATTTATCCTTTCATTATACTACTAAATAAACTACATAGTCATTCAACATTTTGTTAGAAAAGTATATATTACAGAGAAATGCAACACATAAAATATTGCAGAAATATAAATATAGAAAATGCATAAAACAAGAGAGACACTGATATACATGGTTCACCTAGTTTGGGCTATGTCCATGGAGAAACAACCAGTCCTTCCTTTTATATTATCCATCAAAATAAAGAGATACAACCTAGATCAGATTCACTATAATTACCTCTTCACTCTCAATCTCCTCTCTCTTCCTCACTCAGAATACAGATCTACATAGACGCAATACAATTCCATCATATATAGCGAGGGGTTTCCTTCTAGGGGAAAAACCGCTAAATTAAACATAACTTCTACCGTCAAATATCCACCTAAAGAATGACCCAAATTGACTACAAAATTACAACATTTTACAAGGCCATTTTACATCTATTTTTAGCTTTAGGGGCACTGCCGCCAATCCCCCCCACCATGGGGGCTCCCAAAGGTCGAGCCGCCCCCCTAGACCCCCCTATAGCAAATATTTTACGAGTGGAGTTGCCGCCCCATTACGAACTGGGGTCCAATGCGGTGATACCTTTGAATACATAAGATAACCAGGCTCCACACCCAACAATTTCCCACTTGGAGACTAATTATAGCAACTCCACCACTACTTCATTTTTTTTACAATGACTCCACTTTGGACTTGGCTATTTCTCATCTTCTTGATCATACTTGAAGACCAATTCAAACTGAGAAAATTCTCAGTTTCTCCCTGGTTACAACTTTTGTTAACATATCTGCAGGATTCTGGCTAGTGTATATCTTTTCCAGCTTCAACTGTCCATCTTCCAACGCTAACCCTATGAAATGGTACTTGAGCTGTATATGTTTAGTCTTGGAATGAAATACAGAGTTCTTTGCAAGATGTATGGCACTCTGGCTGTCACTGTATAACCTGCCCAACTCCTTCTTCTTACCCAATTCATCCAGCAACCTTTGTAACCAAATCATTTCTTTACTAGCCTCTGTAGCAACAACATACTCTGCTTCTGTTGTTGAGAGTGCAACAACACTTTACAGTTTTGAGACCCAACTGACAGTTGTTCCACCTACAGTAAACACATACTGTGTTGTGCTCCTCCTATTATCTCTATCACCCGCCATATCTGTATCAACATATCCATGTAGAGTAATGTTTGAACCACTAAAGCATAATGCTTGATTTGTGGTACCTCTTAAATACCTGAGAATAAACTTCACCACCATCCAATGTTCTTTTCTTGGATTGTTCATGTACCTACTTACAACTCCCACTGCATGTGCAATATCAGGCCTTGTGGAGACCATTGCATACATTAAGCTTCCAACTGCTGATGCATATGGAACTTTAGACATATGAACCATTTCTTCCTGAGTCTTAGGATAATCCTCCTTACTTAATTTGAAATGGCTAGCCAAAGGTATGCTAACTAGTTTTGCATTCTACATACTAAACCTTTTCAGCACCTCTTCTATGTACTCACTTTGAGACAATGTTAATTTGTGATTCTTTTTGTCTCTATTTATTCTCATATGAAGGATTTGTTTTGCAGCACCCAAATCCTTCATTGCAAATGGGTTCGCCAATTTTCTTTTGAGCACATTTATTTCCTGCATGTTAGAACCTATAACAAGCATGTCATCTACATACAATAACAATATAATATAGATTCCATCATTTTTCCTTTTGAGATAAACATAATGATCAGAGTGACATCTAGTATAACCTTGTTCAGACATCAACTTGTCAAATTTTAGATATCACTGTTCTGCCTTGGAGCCTGTTTTAAGCCATACAAGATCTTCTTCAACCTGCACACTAGTTTCTCCTTCCCTTTTACCTCATATCCTTGTGGCTGCTACATATATATCTCTTCCTCCAAATCCCCATGGAGAAAGGTTGTCTTTACATCTAACTACTCAAGATGCAAATCTTTAGCTGCTACTAGACTTAAAATAGTTCTGATTGAATTCATTTTCACAACAGGAGAAAATATATCATCAAAGTCTATACCCTTTTTCTATGCAAACCCTTTCACCACAAGTCTAGCTTTATACCATTTTCTACCTCCATCTTGTTCTTTCAACTTGTAAACCCATTTATTCTGCAATGTTGATTTACCTGTAGGCAACCTAACTAAGTCCCAAGTCTGGCTATGTGCTAAAGATTCCATCCCTTCTTTCATGGATTTCTCCCACTTCTTCCTGGTTTCTACCTATACCTCTTCTTCATAATATTCTGGTTCACTAGAATCAGCCAACAATACATAATATAATGAAGGAGAGTATCATTCAGGGGGTCTACTTATCCTGGTAGATCTTATAACATGACTTTCAGGAGTTTGAGGTGCTTTGTTGCTGTTTTGGTTGTTGTTCTGGATGTTGATCATTATGATTTTCAGGCACCATCACATTTTTTATGATCTCGTCAAGCACTGTGTATTCTTTGTTTTCTTTTTCCTATTTCTTTTCCTACATCTAATCCTTATACAAAACCTTTTCATTGAATATGACATCTCTGCTCCTAATGATTTTGTGTTTCTCATAATCATAAAAGCAATAACCAAAATCATTAACACCATATCCAATGAAGGTACATTTCTTTGTTTTTTCCTCAAGCTTTGTTCTATTTTCTTTATTAATGTAGACAAAGGCTTCACAACCAAAAGTCTTTAAAAAAGAGTAGTTTACCTTTTTACATGTTCATGCATCCTCTGGAATACCACCATCCAAGGAAATTGAAGGCCCTCTATCTATTAGATAAACAACAATATCTACAACATCTGCCCAAAATTTTAAAGGCAATCCTACATGCAATCTCATGCACCTTGCACGCTCCATGATTGTCCTGTTCATCCTTTCTGACACACCATTTTCTTGTGGTGTTCCTAGAACTATCTTCTCTCTGTGAATTCCATTCTCTAAACAATTCCTATCAAACTCTTTGCTACAATATTCACCTCCATTGTCTGATCTGAGACACTTCAACCTTTTTCCTGTCTCATTTTCAACCAAAGCTTTCCATTTCTTAAAAGTATCAAATACATTAGATTTATTTTGAATACAATAAATCCAAGTTTTTCTGGTTGCATCATCAATAAAAGTAATATAATAATGGGAGCCACTAAAAGATGATACCTGAGTAGGTCCCAATACATCTGTATGCACAAGCTCTAATTTTCTGCTCTTCTTTTCTTTCCCAACTCTGAGGAATCTGACTCATGTTTTCCATAAACACAATTCTCACAGAATGTTAAATCAACATGCTTCAAACCTAGCAACAAATTTATTGAGTGAAGAATTTGCATCCCCTTCTCACTCATGTATCTGAGCCTATGATGCCACAATGTCATATCTTCTTCTATAGAGGTTAAATCATTAACAGAATTAGAAATACCATTCCATAAACACAATGCACCAACCTTTTCTCCTTTTTCTATTACCAGGGATCCTTTCGTGACCTTCCAAGTTTTATCTGTAAAAGTAGTCACACAACCTTCACCTCCCAACTGCCCTGTTTGAATAAGATTTTTCTTCAGATCTGGGACATGCCTTACCTCTTTCAATAGCCATTGATTTCCATTTTGTTGTTTTATGAAAACTGTACCCATTCCAATAATTTTACAGGGTTTATCATCACCCAATCAAACCTGTCCAAAATCTCCTTGAACATAATCATAAAAATGTTTCCTATCAAGTGTGGCATGGAATGAGGTCCCTGAATATACCACCTAGGCATCAATAATATTTTCTAAAGAAAGAATCAAAGCATCTTGTAACACATCCCCTATTACATTCACTTCATGATTATTTTCTTGTTGCGTGTCTCCTTATTTTCCCTTCTGAGACTTGCAGTCTTTCTTCAGGTGTCCTTTCTTCCCACATTTCTAGTGTTGGGTTGTGTTATATTCTTTCCACAACTAACCTATGTAGTGAATCGGGAGGTTAGAGGGGGGTGGAGCCCCCCTTCGTTGTGTCGATTGTGCAACTGGGGGGTCACAAGGGGGGTGGCAACCCCCCCTGTCCAGGGGGTTTGAGGGGGGCGGGGCAGCGCCCCGGGAAATTTTTTTTTGGACCCTATATTAGGTTGGG